>JAKOPK010000083.1:0-90792 GCA_024195185.1 Coniferiporia weirii
CCCTTCCTTAGACGGATCCCCCCTCGCAGCACACACTCCAAAGGAGATGGTGGTGGTAAGAGGTCAAGAAGGGATGCCTTTATTCATGAGTAGATGACACGTGTTTGCGATTTTACGTGACATGTATTACAAATAGTGTGACTTGTGGCTTTTCTGTGACTGTAATTTCCAAATCTGTATTCAGCAGGCGGCTCAAAGAGGAATTACAGTGTATGTACATGGTTAGATTGTGATACAATCAATGTGACTATGATGAAAAGTTGGCTAACCTCAGCAAAAGCAGGCGGTGCAGCCCCTCTGACGACCAGTCGCCATGTTCGCTCTCTTGACTGCATTTGTTTTCTTAGCCTGTGTCATCAAACGGACAGCAAAACTTCTGAAGTCATGGCGAGTAAGTACACATGGTGTAGTGCAATGTCGATATACGCTAATGCGGCATTTCCTGCTTTAAATGGGTTCACAGGATATCTCCGACCGCATTCCGCGTCTACTCACCCCTATCCAACCGCTGTCCATACCGGCCTCATTTCTTCCAACGGCACCTTTCTATCGCAGATTAGGGTTTCACTGGGATGAGCGTCACTCATGTCTGTACTGAGTCCGATGTGTTACTGCTAAGTAAACGATATACAAAGGCCGCTGCTAATTTTTATCAAAAGTGTACGAAAACGCTCCTCTGAAGACACTCGCCATCACGCCGATTTTGTTCGGAGACACATTTATATATTCCTCAAGCGTACCAAGCTTTCATCAGAGCCATAACTTGAGCAGCGCATTTTTTAAGCCTGCTAACTCAAATGCTGTCCTACGGTGCGATTCTCAACAAAACTACTGCCATCTTCGCAGGCTGAAGGTACCCTTACAGAATGTTTGGAGAGAATGTTGTCTCTGCAGAAGGCGATGTGTGGAAAAGGCACAGACGAATCACCGCACCGGCGTTCAACCACACGACGTACAGAAATGTTTGGGATACGACGGCTCGCGTGTACACGGATATGATAGACAACGAAGGGTGGCGCAATGTTGATGAAACGCCTACCACAGAATTCAATAAAATATCCCACAAGGTTAGTTTATCCTTCGATCCTCTTCACCTAGCGACGTTAATCGGCGAGGGTAGTTGGCATTGTTTTTAATCTCCATTGTTGGCTTCGGCCTCCCTATGTCGTGGAGCGAACCCCCTCGGGATAAGAATGGCAAGCTCTCGGTGCAAAACATGATTTTTCAGGTTGCTAGTAACATCATGGAGCGGGGCGTGATTCCAAGATGGGCATATCATCTCGGGATTAAAAAGCTGTCCGAGATCGACGAAGCGTACGTAAGGTTTGAGGGATTTATGCAAGAGCGCATTTCCGAGCGTGAGGCAGAGCTGAAAAAGACCCGCGCTATGGAAGACGCAAGCGAGTCGAGCGCTGGAGGAGGCATTAAAGACATCTTTGGACTTCTCGTGAACGCTCGCCTTTCTGAGGGCAAGCTCAGTTTATCAGACGAAGAAATCATAGGCAACTGCTTCATATTTGTGAGTTTGCCACATACTAATAAGGCCGATTGAGCATATCTTTGACAACTTGGTCTTTAGACGTTTGCAGGCCACGGTAAAGCAGTTTATTAGTGTAAACGCGTCGGCGCTTACGTCGTTTCTATTAGAAACAACGGCAAATACGCTGGCAGCAACACTTGCTCTTTTAGCGCTTTACCCGGATGAGCAGGAATGGGTTTACGAGTCCATTACGGACGTTTTAGGCAACAGAGAACCGGTGCGTCTGCTTCCGGACATTTCGTTTGCGTTAAACGGGCTGACGAGAATTTTAGACTTTCGAAGACTTTGATGACCTCGATGGAGTCCTTGCTTGTTTCTATGAAGGATTGCGCCTCTTTCGTGAGTTTTCTCATAACTCCAATTCCCGAGAAGTTTCCTTGATCAACTGGATTCTGTAGCCGCCGCGTATTTGACTGTGCGCAAGGCGTCAAAGGACACTTCGCTCGACCTCCCTCGCAAAGACAACCCAGAAGTAGTGGAGAGAATCCCCGTCAAGGAGGGTTCTATACTCGTCTTGGATATGGTCGGGATGTGTAAGCATCTTCCGGGCTCCTTGGTGTGGGCTCAACGTCTGATCACTTCGTTCAAATAGGCTATGATCCGGATACGTTTCCAGATCCAGAAGTCTTTAATCCCCGCCGCTGGTCCAAGTCAAGTAAGCTCGCGTCATCCGCGTCTACTTCCAAAGCAACACAAGCGGACGAAGTGACCGGTTCCTCCCCAATGTCTACGCTCGAAGGGTTCGTCGGGTTTTCCTACGGACCGCGTACCTGTATCGGCCACAAGTTCGCCAAAGTCGAGGCGGTGGCGTTCCTCACTCTCCTCCTCCGCGAATGGCGCATCGTGCCTGTGATGAATGAAGGAGAGTCGCGGGACGACTGGAGGCGCAGGATCTTGAAGCCGGCATTCGGACAGGCGCTCCTTATAGGCAATGTCCCGTTGAGGTTGGTGCGAAGGAATGAGAAGCAGGCCGATTAGGATATGTACTATCTATAGTCCTCTGTACAACGTGCATGATTCCTTTTGAAGACAGGTCCATGAGTGGCTGGAGGGGATGTCCTATCTTCGCTGCGTGGAAATGTGTGATTGTGGTTGTGATTGTGATTGTGATTGTGATTGTGATTGTGCGAGGATAGCGTCGCTGCTAAGCCTGCACATCTGGTTCTCGGCGTCTTAATATCAAGAAGTTAGAACACGGCGAACACAATTGAATTGAACCGGCGGGTTCGCATAGACTGGAAGTTTCCCATCGTATCGTATAATGGAGGGTGTCCCCATTGTAGAACTCGTGCTCACGGGTTAAAATCTAGGGCACGGCTAGGGGGTGGCCTCCACGTTCAAGGCCTTCCGAGACGAGCCGCACACTTCTGAATGCAGTCGCATTTGGGGGGATCTTCGGAGCTTCCTCACTTCTAGGCGCTGCCGGAAAATACGGGAAGAACTAGCGTGTAGCTCATTAATGTTCTTCAATGGCAGAATGACAACGACCATAACTTGGGGCGGTCGTCAGTGGTAGACGGGCCGTCCCTAGCAGCATAGTATTGTACGTGTATTGGCCCGAAATTTGACGAACAGCCTCTGACCAGACTTAAAGGAAGGTCAGGATAGTATATTAAATTTGGAAGAAGTGGTCACAAGACTTACTTACATCTGCCAGGTGATCTCACCTAAAGGAAGTGTACCCACTCACCTGTACAATGTGAAGTTGAAAACTGAGACGAGGGCAGCGCGGAAGACGTTATACGGATCCAAATTGTGAAGCGAGCATCAAGGGCCAAGATGCTTCCTGTTTGAAAATGATGTAACGACACTTAGTCTCGTGAGTCCGCAGATAAAGCAATCCCATGAGGTATCGCGCGTCAGGAAAGGTGTGGTTGTCAGAACAAAGTCCCTTGGGTGAAAGACCATGCAGACAGGGATTAAAATCGGTTTGGAACGCTAGTCCTGAGTGTTAAAAACAAGGCTGCGTCGGTCCGTTTTAACATTTCTTCTTGAGTTTTGAGCCACGTGTCGCTTTCAAGAATGGACCGGAGTAGGGCTAAACTCGTCCGAGAAAAAGGAAAAGACACAAATAAATATGAGCAGCAACCGTCGATAGGTAAAACCACGGAGTCGACTGTACGATATCGGTAACAAGAAGAGCTTGTCGGGTGCTTAGCTGGTGTGGTATGTGCGCCACGAGAAACGCTTGCAGCAACTTTTAAGTATGTGCTGACGGACGGGATATTGAGCTGGCACCGGTCCACGCAGGCGAACGCGGCGCGCCCATTAAGGTCTTTTGGCTGATTCTAAATCCTCACACACTTTGTATCCGCGATGGATCGGGCTTCCCATTGTTCGTGGGTAGCCCCACGCCTTCCTGTTTGGGTAAGCTTCGGAAAAGACGTGCATATAGTGTGCATTTCGTCCAGTCGGAGTAAGGTATGAAAGCCACACGAGCGTAGACAGCGGAGGTGGAGAGAGTGGAGACGACGCGCGGAAGGGAGGAGGCAGTTTGGTGATTTATGATGTGTTAGCCATTAATCGGTTAGACCAGCTGATTTGTCCTTTCTAAGGGGAGCCATCGGTACAGCTATCGGCCATACGCTGCAGCCATCGTGGAAAGCAAAGAGAAGGGGGACGATGGAACGAGAGCAAGTCGATCGACAATTGATACTACGATAATATATGCGGCGACGGGCCGTGTACGGGTCTCGAGGCACGATTGCGTCGAAGAACACTGATCAATCTGCCTCCCGACCCCCGCGGCAGACGTAAGAGATGGGCACGGGGTTTGAACGGGAAAAACCTTGAGCAACGGGGACAACTAGAATTCATCAGGCGTGTTGTGCTACACAGAGCGAGGCCCAAAAAGCTGAGGCCAGAGGGCAGGAGGGAAACAGGCAGATGGCCCAAGAGGGAAACTTCCCGCCCGGCAGACCGTCGGCACGCCACACGGCCGCGGCGTACGGTGCGCTCAGGTCACGTGGCCTCAAGTAAACGGCAGCGCGGGCCCTCTGAGTCTGCACTGGCAGCACACGCCTGACGGCCTTGGACACACAGAGCCCACAAGCCCAACGCCCTGAGGCACATCTCTCCTCATAACCCGCACCATCATCTCCTTCCCAGCATCCACACTTCGTCCAAGACACGCTCGACGTCGAGCGCACCACCCACCCCGCCCGCCGCATAGTACGCGCCGGTTGTCCTATTTGGCCCGCCCACCCGCCGCTCAAGCAGCCTTCAACGACCACACCATACATATTCACCATCTCCCTGTCAAGGTGCGTGGCGCTCGTGCTATATCACGGCCAGAGGAGCTGAGTCCTGCCCAGTCGTCAGTACCGACGCCTACACTCAGCGCCCGTCGCGGCCCTCATTGACGCCCGCATTCCACCCACGACTTGTTTAACGACGAACTCAGTAGCATCCTCAAGAAAGGTGCGTAATTCCATTTTGTCGAGATTCCGCTTTCTTACTGGGCGCAGTAACAAAGCGATGCAAGTCGACCTCGATTCGTCCTTGATCACGGTCCCCGGTTCGCGTTGGCCGATCCTGGTCGACGCAGCAGCGGCCACACGCACTCACACACGTCCCGCTACAGCACCGTACACGCCGAGCGCGGCTTCAACGATGAACTCTTCGACTGCTCGTCGTAAGCCCAGGATGACGTTCCGCTCTCCCGGTGCCGACACACCCCTCGCTCTCAAGCTCGCGCCTAATCCGACCTTGACGCCATCACAGTCAAAGTCTTTATCCACCAAATCCTTGGGCACTCCGAGTCCGAAACCCGTACAACCTGTCCGAAGCACCTGCTCATTTTTTACTCCCGCCCCACCTCTTTTCAAAATGCCCCTCGCGTACCCCTCCTACCACCCTTTCTCCCCCGGACAGCTCCTCCTCGCAGCCGCAGCACGTGCTGACGCCATCTCTCGCCGCTATAACGCGACAAATAGTAGCTCTTCTCACGAGGACGCCAGCATTCATGGCGACGACGGACCTGTCAATGGGGCTGTTCTGAATGAAGATGCTGAGGGGCGTCGCAGCTCCTCGCGCACGCGTAGACCTGTCGCAAAACTGCGAGAAATTGCAGATGGCGACGAGGATGGCGCACCCGACTCTAACTCTACTGCTAGGGATAAGGATGCTGCCAAAAGTCCGAAGCGCAAACGTGCCGGCGGTGGCGGCGGCGGAAGTCGGAAGAAGCGCAAGGATGCGGGCGCCAATGCGGTTCCGGCAGAAGTACAACCGAGAAGAGAGCGTCAAAGGCGCGGAGCAGCCGCTGCAGCTGCCGCAGTTCTAGCCGAAAACGCTGAGGCTGTCGCTGCTGCCCTCGACGGTGCGGAAGCCCTCGAAACGGACGAGGTCGATACAGGCGCTATAGAACCTGCACCCACGCCAGCAAGTGTCGATAACTCAATTGCTCCCGGCTCTCCAGAGGAAGATAGCAAGGATGCGGAAGTACCTGCCGCTGATGATGACGCGAATGAGGCCAAAAATACACGACCGAAACGCCAGTCCCGTCCCAAACGTTCACGCAACGCGCCGGCGAAGACCAATAGAGGCGATACTCGCTCGAAGGGCTCAAAGGAGCCGACGCCGACGCGAACTACGCGTCAGACGCGCCAGAGTGGGAGCAGTGGCAGCGGGAGTGAAGGTATAGGCGCACGCGCGAGCGTGCCTATTGGTGATATGCCCTCGACGAATACCAAAACCCAAGACATGGACGTAGACCAAGCGGACACAGCAGCGCCGAAGGACGACGATGAGGACTTCACCTCCAACATAGATCCCGCCTTGTTATCGGAGGAGCAGAGTATGAAACCTGTGTCGGCGAGATCCGCCTTGACGGAGCCACGATCCGCATTGACATGAAAATGAACCTTTGTGTTTAAATTAGCGCGTCTCGGTCACGTGATGATTCACGATCGGATGCACGTCCTCGCTTTCAGTCTCCGACAGGCCGCGTCCCTATATGCTCATTCACTTTTGGTTGGAATCAGCTATTCTAGCTCTCAAACGCCATGAGGAACAATTCTTCGCCACAGCAATACCCGCCACCGTGCTTGAGCCGGCATTTTAGTGCTTATCACTTCCTCCCTGCCCATCGCCTCTTGTTGTCATAATGTACGCCCTTGTTCTTACTATCCTCTCCGCCGTTCATCCCATCCACAATGCCCAGCCTCTTTCGCCGATGTCTTTATCATATTTGCTTCATCCCTCATCCATTCCCCTTGCTTCTGTCCGCCCAATGATCAGTTACCATCATTTTCCATCCCGTCCACGTCTCCTTCCCTCCCTATTTCTTCCCAGTCTCTCCATCTATCCCATGAGTCCACGTACCATCCACATTCCGCCCTCTACCACAGGCCTTGTAAACACGATCCCTGACCTTCGTATCGGATGCGTATTGGAACGGAGCCCTGTCCATTTTATCATCGTAGCGCCATCTCCCTCGTCTCCCCCCCTGTCCTTTTTATCCATCTCTTTATCTTTCAGTCCACCCCAGTCTCATCATTTCCCCCTGTCTTGTTTTGTCTGAACCTTCCTGTGTATACATATACATTGCGCCGCCATTCCCCGCCTTCAGCGTCTACAGTTCTATTAGATCTAGTGCAATAGCAAGGAATTCCCCAATCCTTCTGTACACTCCGGTTCGCGCCCCCCATCTTTTCTTGCTTGCTCTCTATCTCTGTGCATGTATGTTTCGTATAGGAATGCAGATGACCTTGTTTCTACGACTATTCATGTCCAGTGTCGGATTATGTTAACCTTCGAAGGCGGCTCGGACCCGCTACAAACGGTTGTGCTGTACATAGTACATGTGTCCGTCGTCACGCATCATCTCGTCGTTTGCCATCATGTAAGGCACGTTGTCAACATGGTCCATTTCCAAGAGAACTCGCTTTATTGGTGGCCGATGTCTCTACGCGATAGCGGCTAGGCTCAACGGTGACCGCGACGTACGCGCATCATTGATGGGAATCGCCTTTCATTATAGGGAGGCTCGAACACCTTCCTGATGGCACCCGTAGGTACACAGTACATCATGCTAACTGGACTGGCTGGAACCGCCTTTCATCTCCGAGTAAAATAAATAAATCTGATTCGCTGCCTGAAATACTTGGCGGCTTGCATCGCTAACGGCGGATACGCAACAGGAAAAGGCAAATTGTGGGGCCGCCCGGTTATAGACGATATTTTGGATGCAATGCCATTTTTAAACACCCTGTGCGGAGATTAACCATATTAACCAATTTCCGGAGCGCAGTTAACAGTAATCTTAACCACAAGATTTTAGTGCCAAAGGCTGGAAGTTGTGGCTGCTGCGAAGCAGATAACTGTACAGACTGTACTTCTTTCACCAAAAATAATATTCTTCTTTGCAGCACCAGGTCCATGTGATCGCGGGCGCTTTCTTTGAGTGTTCTCTGATTGCACCCGGGCGTTGTTCTGACTTCTAAACTAGCTGAGTCTGGCTTCTGCGTGGAGTCGAGAACTAGGGAGCCACCGAATCGCCTCCGTGCGCCACATTTTCGCAGCAGGACTGTGGACCCATTACGACTGGGGGTGGAGACATTCTGCATCCGTCAACGGAATGCTGGTAAAACTGTCCCGTAACAATATTAATGCTTCGGTCGTTATTCCCTACGGTGGTCTTTATCCCTCCGGAAGTGACTTTTCCGGTCAATATGTCGTAGTTGAAGAGAATAGCAACGACTGACTTCTGATCCCACTGCATCCTTCCCCCGCACCTTCTTTTGCTTTTTGCAGATTTCATGTCGCGCAATAATGTAGAACAAGAACTCGTGGAGCCACTATTCGAAAGTTAGACTCGCAGGCGAATGTACATACATAGGTACGATCGAGTTCTCTGCGTGCGCATTGGTATGATCAGCAGGACAATCTCGCGGATGCGGTCCGAAGCGCACATGGGCCACCGAGGTACGGGGGTCGGGACTGGGTATGGATACGGGGCAATCACATCTCCCCTGATGTGCACCGTCTATTTGATGTGCCGGATACCCGGAGGGCGTTTGAAGCAGATGGCGCTGGTTGTGGTGACGCAAAACGGAAAGCGACTAGATGGGTGACTTGGTCATGAGACTTGGAAGCGCCTTGTATGGAAGCGTAACATTTCAAGCGGCCGCGGACAAATCAAGTAAGTTTTTCTCTTCTTTTATAATCGACAGCTTGATGGAAGAGAAACGGAGGCAAGAAGGCTGTCGATTGCAGACGTTTGGCGTGCCGATCGCTGATTATCGTGATTACCTTTTTTTGCCGTTTATGAGTTGATGAAGCCATTCGAGGAAATATAAACACCATTTGAGGATCTTCAGTAATAGGTAACGCAATTTTGTCAGTCGTAGCCTTATGCGAGCGAGCGAGCTGAGATGGCTAGCGCTTTCAAGTTGATGCGCTGAAGATGGAAAATAGCAAAGGACACCGCCGTAAGTTTACTTTGGGATGGAAAATTGAAAGACGCCATCTTCGGATCCCGCCGGTCTCACCGCGGCGCCGATCTTTTGGCTCATCGACAAATACGCGTACAACCTCCGACTCCTCCACAGACCTCTCATTGAAAATCGCAAAAGGGTTGGCTCTGGAGACTCGCTTTGGGTGATGGGGTGAGTGGAGCTACACAGAATGGTGAAAGGAGGACTAGCCCAACGCGCGAGCAGTGATCAATACAAATGTTGTGCGCACGTGAGACGCCTTCGACTCATCCAGTCGCTTTTTTAGATCTATTCTGCCGATCGAGGGGTTATGTCCTCCCGTGATGCTCGCCATACTGGGGCTACCAATCAAACCTCGCGTATCTTAGCACCCGCTAGACCTTTTTCTGCTGCAAATTCACCGCCATTCACCGAACGTTCCAAGCCGTCTTCTTTCGGAACTTCCGCGCACACATTCTTATCAAGGAGCAACAACATGACGCTGGAAAGCATGCGCCTTCGCGAGCTTCTTGATGTTTCGCAACAGGGCAGGCGCTTCGTTACAATTTTCTCGGCTCCTCCGACTTATATGGGGACAAAGGCCGGTTGCAATTGGCGAAGCTAAGCGAGCAAACCCCCGCGTCCGCTCTATTTCTTCGACCACCAACGAGTTGCGCGTCGGGCCCATTCGTCGACGCAGGCGCGAGCAACTTGGTACGTCATGGACATGGAGGAGGTTGAACATGCGCGAGTGAGCAGCGGGATATACTATAACGATTCCGCTCACCCGAGCATTCACTCCGCTACATCGTTAGCTGGTATGTTCATTTTCATCCTTTTACTTTGAATGTCCCCGCCCCGCCCCGACGCCCAGCCCGGCTACGCTTCGCGCGACAAGCAACTTAAATTTCCCCGCACGCACCTAATCTACCCCGCATTTCACCCCCGGAGGATGTGTTTATCGTCGCCGTACTTCGTCGATGATTTTTCATACGGGTTCCGGCAATGTACTGACATGTGTTTTTCGACCCTCCTCCCCTTCGCCCACCCTCCATCCCTTCCCCCTACTGTTCCCCGCATGAAGGCCATGCAGCCGATCCAGCGGGTGCATTCGAGCAAACCGAGCCAGGACCGGCCTCCCCGGCACTCAGTAACAGCAGTCGCTTTCAGGAGGGTCCGTTCAGTGACGCGCATGCTGTCGGCGCGACCGGCGTTGGAACGGTGCCCGCAGAGGCAACTGGCGCACCCGGTCCATCAGAACCCGCTCCAGCTGCTGATGCTGCCGTTGGTGCCGGAGCTGCGGCCGCTGCCGCGGTGCCCGCGCAGCGCGTTCCATTCTACCGACGCCCAGGCTGGTGGAAATCGCGCAACGCGCTTATTTGCCAGGGCGTTACTGCAGCGCTCGGAATTGCCCTGCTTTTCATCATCCTGTTCCCCGTCGTTCGTGCCATCGCACAGCATGTTGTCAACGTTAGCGTGCTTAATATCGATACTGCGGCTATCACTAGCCCGGCAAATACCTCGTGAGTTTGCCATTTATCGACTTTATGCATTCTCTATTTGGGGACGATCTGGAGATTCGAGTATTAACGCGTATTACAGATTTACGTTGAATATGGAAGGGATTGTGAGTCTACCATGCTGCTCTTCAATCGGTATTTGGAGCTGTATTTGATACTCGCTTCCAGGTGACGCACACAGGAATCTTCGGCGCCAAAATTACGTTCACGGAGCCAGTAAACGTAAGCTCGCCTTCCTGAGGCCAAGGTAAACCGACCTCATCAGGTTTCCGCTTGATTAGGTCTCTTGGGTAGTGAATGACACGGATATCCCCCTCGGCGTGATCTCGCTCACGCCGTTGCATGCAAGCCATAAGAGGGCGACGATTAACCAGACGACGACATTCAATATCTCGGATGAGGATGCATTTGGGCGCTTCACGGCTGCGATGATCACGCAGCCGAGCTTCACCTGGCACCTCAAGTCGAAAAACCTTCGCGTAAACGCGCTAAAGTTTCCTGTTGCAAAGGGCATTAATTTTGACAAGAAAGTCACGCTGAATGGAATTAATAATTTCGACGGGAACGTCGTACTCAAGGAGTTTCAGGTAAGTGACGGCTTAGCTCATGGGATGGGATCGTAAACTAATTTGTGACGGGTTGCTGGCAGCTGCCTAGCGATAGCCCTGAAGGTGGTATCAACTTTGTTGCCGTAACTGAGCTTAACAACACAAGGTAAGAATGTTACCTTACGGCAGTCAATTCAATCTCTTACCTCCGCACTTCATCAGTCCGTTCAAGGTTGATCTGGGGACGGCTGTATTCAATCTTTTCTTCCAGAATGTTTACCTTGGCTCGGGAACGGGAACGAATACGGCCATTGTAAGTGTATAATCAACCTCTCTTTTGTGGATATGCAAACGATGACTTTGCAAAAATAGCAACCCGGTGCTAACGACATCACGCTCGACGGACGGCTGATTCCGCAAAACTCCTCCGGCGACCTCGCCTCGTTATCCACACTGTTCACGTCGTATTTGAACGGCGAAAGTTCACCTGTGGTCGCTGTCGGCCAGTCCGCGCTTCAAAGCGACAACTCAAGCATCTCATGGCTCAGCGCCGGTGTTCAGGCGCTCAATCTCAACATACCCTTCAAAAATCCCGACAGTGACGGCCCGATTGGCCCGATCAAAAGCATTACGATTGAGGATATGTCGTTGGCATTTAGTGAAGACTCGCCATGGGCACCGTTGGCGAATTCGCAAACCGTTCAGGCCCGTATGCGTGAGTGTACGAACGATTATCTACCTTTATTCAGCTGTTCATGGTCATGCAGAGCTTCCCTTTGGATTTGGCTTATCCATCGGCGAGATAATGAACAGTTTCAATATCTCGCAAAATGGGACGGACGTCGCTGGTCTCACGACGCCACTTGGTGCATCCTCGTCGGACATTAACGTGCTGAACTCGACGGACACCGAAGGGACGATCAACATTACCATCACGAATACGACGTTGCAGATTCCCGCGGATGGGCATCCTACTTTTTCGCAATTCAGTAAGTGATTCAAGCTCCATTCAAATGAAGGACGAGATTTTGACTGATGCGCCGCGTGACAGCCGCGGACCTAACGGATCTCACGTGAGTTTTCGTAACGCGTTTTTTGTCACGTCTCTCCGTTTCTGGATCTGAACCCTGATTCTCGCAGCAAATCGCAGTTCCAGCTCGTTGGACATGCACGAGCGCTCGCAAACTTGAGCATTGGACAACTCACGCTCGACCCAATCAACTTTAATGTGACGAGTGGCCTCGATGGGCTCCAAGGTCTCAAGGGTGACACGGTCATCACCGCCGTAGACGTTGTCGGTGGCACAACGGACGCGCTCACACTCGCCATTAATGTGTCGATTTACAACCCATCGAATTTGAGGCTCAGTACGGGAGACTTGAGTTTGTGGCCGGAATTTCTTGGTTGATATAAGTGCTCATTGAAATTTGTGCGTAGCGTTGCAGCTCTTCCGGGATGGTGGTCTGCTAGGGACGACATTGCTTCCGAACTTGACGCTGGAGATGGGAAACAACTCGCTTACTGCTCAGGGTAACTTCGAGGTAATAACGGTTTTTCCTGAGACGTCGCGTTGAATCTTACAGTGTTCTGTTACAGGCAAACAACAGTCCCCAGGGTCTGCAGACACTCAATGATTTCGTTGGAAAGAAAGGTAGAATTCGCCTACAGGTCTCTCTTCCTGTCCGTAGGATTGACGCAAAAAAAAATAGATGTAAACCTTCAGATCAATGGCTACAACGAGAGCACGAAAATCGCGTCTCTTGCTCAGGCGTTCGGCACTCTTTCACTCTCCGCCGTTCTTCCGGGCTTGCGGGAAAATCTTTTGTCAACTGCTGCTCTCACTGGTAAGCACTCGTGAAATTTTTAAAGAAACATTTGCTGATCTATGTCCCCTCCTGATATTAGTTTTAAGCACGACCGGTCACCAGAATAACACTGCACACGTTACTGTTGGTCTCGCCAATCCGTTCTCTGCTGGTTTGCAGATCTCGCAGATCACGTCCACCGTCATGTCGCATGGTGTGCAGCTTGGAACAATCAACCAAACTGTCGCCTTCCCCGCGAATGCGAAGGTGACGTCGACGAGTCCAGCGCTCGATCTCGCTATGAACCTCGACCCCTCCTCCATATTTTCCGTCACGCGCGCACTTGCAGTTGACGCGGGACTTGATACGGAGCAGCTTGATGGAATCGTTGCACTCGGAGGCTACAGCTACGTGCGGACAACTGACCAGGACGGACCGAATACAACAAAGAGGGAGCTCGAGTTCCACGGTGGGCAGTTGGAAAAGCGCAATATGTATACGGGCTTCAACCTCCCGGATTTCGTCGACAAAGCTTTCAAACAGTTGAAATCAGACGTGTCTTTGACCTCAGTTGTGACAATCGGTAAGCCTCCCCGTTATTGGTGCACCATCGCGTTTTACATATCTGCGCAGGCGAGTACACGACGAACCTGGAATACACTCAGACAGACGTGCCCGTCTCAACGGACGACAGCTTGAATATGCTCCTCCCCGTCCTCGCTCAGCCGATTGTCCAGAAGATCGTGACTGGTTCGAACCTTGGGTTTGTACATCTAAGCCGACCGTCTGTGATCTCCAATATTAAAGATGACGTAGAATTTCCACGGTTACCATTATGAATCCTGAAGAAAGCTCCTTTGGTGTGTCCCGAGCACCCGCCGTAACCGGTGTAATTTCTTAACTTTTTTACAGGAACGCTGCTGATCGGAAACATCACCAATGCCGGACCTTGTAAGTCTATGAGCACGAAAGATAGGCTTATATTTTAATAAACTCTCGCAGTCGACGCCACAATCGTTTTCGGCTCCGGCTTGACCATAAGTTGGGCGGGAAAGCCGTTAGGCTCCATCAAGATGCCCGATGTTAACCTCGTGGGTGATGTTGGTGCACAGCTCAACATCACAGCAGACTTCTCTGTCGCCGATGTCGATCATCTAGCTAACTTTACGAAGGCTCTTCTTACGGAAGAGAGCTTCGAATGGGATATTGCCGGGGAGAACCTTACTGTGTCTGCCCTTGGTAAGAGCGGTGCTGTACTTATGAAATTGATGGGATCTGACCCCTAGGTTGAAAAGGGATTGACGTTCCTGGAATTAACTTGACTAGCAAGACTGTGACACTCCTAGGTATGAACGGACTCAAGGGTGGCGTGACGATCAACTCGTTCGACCTGCCGGCTAACGATCCTGCCGGCGGCATTCATTTGACTCTGAACACTACTGTCCAAAATGTTCGCAATCATTTCACGCTTGCCGAACCTATTGTCTGATACAACTGTTACAGCCCTCGCAAGTCGGTATTCAGCTCAGTACCATTGGCTTCCAGAACTATTTCCAGTCGACGCACATTGGACCTGCTTCATCCGAAGGCGGCTTTACCCTCGCGCCTCAGTCGTCTATCGATCTACCCCTGGTTGGGCGGCTCATCCCGCAAAACGATTCCGCTGGCTTGGCTGACATATCAACGATCTTCAATTCCTTCATTCACGGTCAGGATAGCCCCGTCACGGTTATTGGAGACAGTGCGGGTCCAAGTGATGTAAGTGCTGAACATTGAATAAGAGCTTGGTGTAGCCATCTAAAGCGCAGCCTCCTCTAGGTCACCTGGTTGAACGAAGGCATCAAAAGCCTGCAGATCGAGACTGTTCTTCCTAACCAGGGAGTGCAGAACATTATCAAGTCCGTAACCCTCAATGAGTTGAAGCTCATGTTCTCCGAGGACGATGCCTACGACCCCCCAGCGAGTAGCGACGACGCTACCGCCGCCTTTACTATTCCTTTCGATTTCCCGATAGATATCGTAGCGCTCGAGCAGAACATCACTGCAGGATATCAAGGTCAGTCCTTCGCGGAGCTCATTATTCCGAAAGGCCCAAGTACGACGGACGTGGACACTCGGGTCATTCACCTCACTTTCAACAACACGCCTTTTGCGGTATTCGGAGACGAGCACACTGTGTTCCAGCAGTTCCTCGCTGCGACAACAGTATCTGCGAATGAGACGTTCTCCCTTTCGGGTATCGCGAACACTGACGCACAGACGGCGGTCGGCCTGCTGTCGCTGACGGGTATCAATTTCAGCGTCGATACGTCGATTGCAGGCCTTCAAGGCTTGGACACCAAGCCTGCGACGGTGTTCGACTTGGACGTCAACCATGGCTACTCTGACTATTTGCTCATCACGGTCACTACGGAGCTGTTCAATCCGAGGTCCGCTTTCTGTAAATGTATGCGCCTGAAGGCTTACTAACTACGAAATTAGCAATATTACTATTGGCACGGGTGACGTGAGCTTTACGCTACAATTCGAGTAAGTGATTGTCCACATTATTAGAGCGATATTTCGAATTACTGACTCTAAACCAGGGACGCTACGATCGGAAGCGCTGATATCGTGAGCAAACACGATCTATAGATTCGATTGTAGAATTTGCTAACGACAAATTTAGAGTGGTCTCATCATCACTCCGGGGAGTGGCAATTACTCGACTGGTACGTTGACTCGCCTGAAAAAGGAGACGCTCTAGATACTGAATTACCCCTGAAGACGTCCATTATTCACCGCAAGGTGGAAACGTTCCCATCGGGCAGCAGATGCTTGAGAATTTCTTGCAGGGCGTCAACTCCAATACGGCGATCATTGGTTCAACGGACACCACGCCAATTGACTCTCTTAAGACTGCACTTTCGGAAATCAAGCTTTCTCCAGTCACAATTCCAGCGCTACATCAGAATCTGATTGTTAGTGCATCGCTTACGTTCCCGACAAATATCGTCCAGACAGGCATCGCCTCCTCCACGTTTACTCTGTCAAACCCATTCACCGCAAGTATCAGCCTACTAGAAGTCACTGCCACCGTGACGTTCGAGAATATAACGCTGGGATTGATCGACCACGTCGACATGTCCAGTAACCCCATGCATACTAACGGGCACAGCAATGCAACTTCCCAAACGTTACCGTTCAAGTTCAATCTCGAACCTACTGTCATTGTCGAGCTCCTTTTGATTCGATCTCAGCAAAAAGGTGTCGATTTAGGTCCTTTGCCTGGTTTATTCCAAACTGTCCTCGACAACCCAGACTTTAAAAGCAATGTCAGCCTTTCGTTCCTGTTTTCGTTTCTTTACGTTTGCTAATCACTTGTGCCTGCAGATCAACAGTACGGTCGATTCAAATAAGCCCACCTGCGTCAGGTATGCCATTTTCTTTTTAGCAAAGGCCCCGAACATCCCTGACCGCTTTATTCTAGTGGTAAGCAATTCGACGTGGATGGCGCGATTTTAGATGCACTTGCGGGCCTTGAAGTCAACTTGGCGGTAGATAGCTCTACTAAACTTGATGACTGTAAGAAGCTTGATTTTCATCGATGACCCAGCATTGACGTAGAGTATTGTCTAGATGCTACGGATCTCTCCTTCAACCAATCAAACGTCCCGGCAATTGTACGTACATTGAGGCAGAATTTCCCGGCCCCTATCCTAATTTTACTCGACAGACGGACGATACTGCGCTTTACCTCATCGGTGCAGTAGCCCCTCCGATCGTTCAAGGGCTTGTCGATCAGGCGGATTTAGTGTTCACAAAAGCGAATATCACGTACGTGCATGATTTGTTCGCTCAGCTTATAGTATATTTACTTAACTACCTCAGCAATATCTCGTCCGACGGTTTCGATTTGGCTCTCAAGGGCTCGCTAACAGGAATAGGGCCTCTTGACGCGGAGATCACGTTTGTTGGGCCGGTGAAGTAAGTGGCAGCTTTATGCGGTTAGTGCCCGTCACTAATTTTACCACAGTGTAAATTGGAATGGACAGGATATAGCGACGATATCGTTACCTGCAGGTAAGATCGCAGTGCAGTCGTGAGATGTCGCCCTAACCAAGCATTACAGTATGCGCGGCGGCAAACAGCGGTGTACCAGACTATGAGACCAACGGACATTTAACTATAACGGACCAGGATGCGTAAGTTGCCAACAGGCTGACTGAGCTCTCTCGAACATTGATTAAATGAATGCCCCAGGTTCACATCGTTTGCAACGGATTTGTTACACAACCCGAGCTTCACGTGGGTGATTTCGACGTCCAGCCTTCGGGTCACCGCTCTCGGCACGATTTTCGACAATGTATCGTTGTCCAAGAACGTCTCGCTGAAGGCCTTCAATGGTCTACCGGGAGTAACCATAAGTAACTTCAAGCTGCCAAGTGATGATCTATCCGGTGGCATACATATTGAGACTGATTCTTTAATCCCATCGCCTTCGCGTAATTCAATTTATTCTCATTTGTAATTTCGTTGCTGACAGGACATGGCACAGAACTTGGTATCGACCTGGGCACGGTTACATTCAACGCATTCTTCGACAATGTCCTCGTTGGCCGTAAGCTATTATCGCGTTGGCATCGCATTCATTCATTAATTATTCCTTCAGCCCTGTCCGGAAGCGGGCTAGTTCTAGCACCCGAATCTGTGACCCCTGAACATCTTTCTGGAAGGATCATCCCTCAGTCCGGGTCAGATCTTGATACCATTGGAAAACTATTCTCTGTGTTTTTGGCTGGCGGGAACCAGACCCTAAGTGTCGTTGGTGAATCTGTACAACCTTCAAACTCGAGTGGATCGGTTCCGTGGTTGAGTACCGCCTTTAAAACTCTGACCTTGTCGGTGACGCTACCTGGAGAGAAGTTCACTGTCAGTCAAACCCTTTCCTCTACGAGTATTCCGTTCACTTAACCATTTTACTAGATCATTGAATCTATCACTATCTCCGACCTGGAAGTGGAGATGACGGATCAAGACGAGGCCTTTGCGCCGCTCGCTAGCTCTAACCACACATTGGCAACTTACAAGAATCCTTTCGGGTTCTCTTTGGCGGTGGTGCAATCGTCACAAAATCTAACGATTGCTTCTGGTGGGACAAGTATTGCAGAAGTGAGTCAACGTCCACATAGTGTTAGAGATCCAACTAACACGAGTTACAGCTCGACCTTCCAGATGTTCCGGTCGACGGAGGTGTATCTACTGGTAACATCGCAGATCTGCCACTTTCTTTCCAGAAGCAAACGCTGCGATCATTGGATAATGGAGCGTTTGAAGCCTTCTTTGCTGCAGTGACGGATACGTCTACTGTGAGTATGGAGCTTAAGGGCACCGCAGACGTGGTCGCGAAGACCTCGATTGGCAATGTCCCTATTTCCGGAATACCATTCGACGTTCAGTCAAGCCTTAAAGGCATCAACGCATTTGGTGGAGCTGCAAAACTTAGCAGCGTCAGCATCACTGGTAGCGGTGGGAATGGTGGAGACCAGTATATCATCTCGCCCCTGACAACTACGCTTCAAAATCCGTCGAACATATCTCTTACGACCACGGACATTTCTCTTGCCGTCTCCTACAAAGGCGTCACGGTAAGTTGTTATATTACATATATTATCGGGGAGTTGACCTCTTAAATCTGCTTGTTTAGATCGGTCAAGCAGCCATTGATGTGAGACTTCATCATTTAACTTCCGGTCTTTTCATTTCTGAGTGCAATATAGACATTTAATCTCGTACCTGGCGAGAATACGATTCAGACAGAGTTCCGCTATGAACCAGAAAATGCCAATGACACTACAGCCCAGGTAAGACATTCACATTCGAACGTATAACGTATACAACGTCTAACCCGCCTTTCGCAGAGCTTCATATCGAACTTCCTGACGACTGGAGACGAACTTGACTTAGCAATTCAAGGGGACTCTACTAGTTCACCTTTCTTGTCGTTAGAACAGGCCCTTGAAGGCGTAAAAATATCCACGAGCTTGACTGGCATGAATTTCCCGACTCTTATCACGCATATTAACGTATTTGTCACGCTTGGTACGGTCCTCGAGTGAGTTATCTCATCGATGACGGAGTGAGCGAGGCTCTGATGGTTCTTTTATCAGTAATTTCGTGTCAATTAACTTTGACATCCAGAATCCCCTGGATGCGGATCTGGACATCAAGTTCATACAGTCTGATGCTGGTATCAATGGAGAGACATACGCGCACTTCGACCAGTCCTACGATAACTTTGTTATCCCCGCTAAGGGCAAGGCAAACAGTGGGACGTTTGGGAATGTTCTGCTCACGAAGGGTGTGGTCGGGTCCGTTCCGGTCATACTCGCCGGGTACCTCGATGTTGCGGCGGCGTTAACCGTCAGCGTTAGTGTTGGCGGGTATACTATACCCTGGTTACAGACCTTCCAAACGGACATCCCAACGACATATGATCCGCCTTTGGGCGACATCTTGTCTTGGCTTCAAGGACTTGCGGATGGCAGTGATGCCAACTCGCAAGCTGGGTCTGCGGGCTCTTCCATTGTGTCGTTACAGACCTCCGCCTCGAACCTGATCCCCGATGCTGCATCCACCACCGACCACGTCTCGTCATCTCCGAGCACCCCGACGGAAAGCCCTGGAACTCACAGTAGCTCGTCTTCGCCACTCCAGTTGACTAGCATCGATATAATTCCCGTTAAGTCAGCAGCGACCAAGGTGAGCTGCGAACGCTTATTCACTCTGGACGATGCTAATGTTTGTCTCTCAGCAACCAACGCCTTCGTCATGAAGCAACGATTTTCTCTCTTCTCAAAATATTACTTAAGGCCTATCATATCGTGACATTTTCCGCCTATATACATTTTTATCCACTTGTATACCAGCCGCACCATAATCTTTGTCTATTTCTTTCTTTCTCCTGTCTTACGAACTTTGGTGGACTGGATGGACATCTTACTATGATTCATATGTTGTCTTCTATACCATCCCTTTTTTATTACCTGGTCGAAAAAAAGGACCGATACTAGTACTGACTATGTTTCTTTTGTTGTTATCTCATGACTACGCCATGAACAATTTAAGCTAGTTGTCTTTGTAAAATTGTCTCGGAAAAGTTTTTTTTTGCACTGCTTCAACGAAGAGGCGAACGGCCTAAGTGAAGAAAGGATGCATCATACTACATATATAGTCCTTTTCTTCGGAGAACCGCCTTGAGGTTTTGTCCAGAATTAATACAGAATATTCAACAGCTACTCGTCTTTCAAGACGTTGACGACATCGCAGCAGAGTCAAGCCTGCCTCCGATACGCGAGTTTGAGAATAATGGCATTAAATTTTCCATATTTTAACTTCTATTCTGAATAAAACTGGAGTGGGTCCAGTGGATTGCATGTATCATAGTGATGGACCGGCTAGAGAAAAGTTGCTCATCCTATTTATCGAGCTCCTCGATACTCCACTTCGCCATATGGTCGATAGAGTAGTCGTCCGCTTCGCCAGCGAGAAAACGATGCATGGACGCCCATGCTATCATAGCCGCATTGTCTAAATAAAACATTATTTATTTCGTTGAGTGTGGTAGAGATAAAAAGGACAAGCGTACCCGTGCAGAGAGAAGGGGGCGGGAAAACCAATTCGAGGTCCCGGTCTGGGAAGCTTGTCTTCAGGAGTGAACTTAATCTGAAATAAAGCTTAATATCTGTGGAGAACTACACGAGGTGGGAAACGCGAGGACATACCGTTCACGGAAGAAAACGTTGCTCGCGACACCCCCACCTATTACCACGTGCTCGACAACTGCTTCAGGTTGGGGATGCGCGTTGATGCTGGACATCGCATTTGCGATAAAATTCTGGTTCTGCGCACACCATTTTAACGCGAGGACGACTTTCTCCTCCAGCTGTGCGATAGCGGCGTTCTGGAAAGCGCGTGCGATTGCGACCCTATGAGGGTCTGGCAGCAGAAGCAGTTTGTGCAGATACTCCTTCGCCCTTGTGGATCTGCTTGATTCCGATATGTGTGCCTCCAGGGGCTCCGGTGGGGAATCTTCCGGTCGGTATCCGTGTGCGAGGATATATCTATCAACAATCGAATGCAGACCCGAGAACGAGAACGCCAATTGTCCACGTAAGGGTACGTCCAGCGGTGGAATATGCGGTATCTGATCATCTTCAACGCCCGGTAGTCCGTCACGGCAAAAAGCTTCTAGCGCCGCGCCTGGTGCCCGGCCCTGCCACTCCAAGCGCAGCGCGCGGGCGACTTTGTCGATCGTACGCCCGACAGCCTCGTCGCGTGTCGTCGCGAGTATCCGAAAGCGCGTGTTTGAGAGCGCGAGCAGGAGAAGGGTATGTCCGCCTGAGATGAGGAGCGTGAGGAAAGGAAATGTCGGTACGGAGGATGAGGAGTCTGCGGTGAGAATGGACGTTAGGGCATGTGCTTGCTAGTCAAAAGCGCGAAAGTAAGTACAAGCGACAGCTTCAGAGGACGGAGTATAAATACCATATGATGGACGCCAATAAGTGGCTTTTTCAAGGCTGATGCAAGAGTCTTGGCCGCGTTTGAGCATACGCTGAGGCAGCCGGCCATGCCTGGCCCCCTCGTGAACGCGATACCGTCTATTTGAGACATTTCAAGCCCGGCCGTGTCTAAGGCTTTTCGAACTGCAATTGGCTTAACATAAGGATTGTTTAGTTTTAAGGGCTTAAGAAGCTAGTGACATGACTTGAACTGACCATGTTGCGCTGGTGCTCTCGAATCGCGACATACGGCTCGATCCCACCAAATGCTTCGTGGCTAGCATTTTCATTTCATGAGCCCCGATATATGTCTTTTAAGAAAACAGGGAATTAGAACTCACTGGCTAAGTTGCCTGAGGACAACATTCGCGAGGATTTTTCGTTCCGAGGTGACGATGGCAGCGCAAGTGTCATCTGCGGATGATTCCAGCGCAAGTACAGTGAGCGAACGAGTGCGCCATCGTCGTTGCGGGCTGTATGCCCGAGAAATTTGAAGAGCACGCTGCCGGATGCATTGGCGCGTGGCAGACAGCATCGCACTCACCGCTCGCGCGTCGCCATATTGCTTTCGGCGAGCATAGAACTTGCGGGCCGTGCGGGCCGAAGCTGCTCACGTGGAAAATAGTGAACACAAAATGCGTACGCGCGTCAAAATTCATATACTCGTAAAGCACAATCATCGAGTCAAAATACGACGGGTCATCTATGTTGGAAGTCGAGCTTGATGCCGAGTTCGGCCGTTCGGAGATGGAAATTTTTTCGTAGTATTTTACTGTCTGTATGCGCGCTCGAGTTCTCTCGCGCGATTATCTACTGGCTAAACTAAACTTGTTGGCTACGGAGTGCATTCACAAGCGCCGTGAATTGCTGAAAACCAACAATCTATTAGTGGAGAAATTTGGGGACGAATTTCAGAATAAAGACTGGAACATAATATACTAGCGTATGAAACGAAAACGATGGCAGCCCCGCACGGCATTAACGTTTCCATATACTTTAATAATAATGACAGATGCAATATCTGAAGCTACTTTCATTCGACATTACAGTACTTCCTATGTCATTACTTTTGAATCTCAATACATGATACTGAGGCAAGACTCGGGACGCCACCGCGGATCAGTGAGCCACAAGTACGAATTCTTGGAAGTAATGTGGATTGAGGGGAGTTTTCATGTTGTCGACCACGCCGCATCCTCACTTGCCTCAGGGCCAAACAGGATCATTACGAGACTCGAGAAATACCGAGCCTACCGCCAAATTTCTAACCTCAAGTCTCACGAAGACTTACATCGGGCCGAATGGCACGGCCTGTTCGCCGGTTTACTAACGAGTTGTTCGCCGACACAAGTTGCTTAGTGGGGCGGGCTACTTTGGATGAGTAATCGATATCCAGAGGTGTGTGGCTGAACATGATTAGATAACGGGATTAAGCTTACGCGACGGCCACTAGCATCTCCTGAGGCGCATGCTGTCGCCTTATCTCGCTCGCACGAGTAGAATGCATACATACTTACAATACCCCCGTCCGGCGGGAAAACAGCGGGCCCATCCCATCTTTCCTGTCTGAGGCATCATTGAGCTCGCCATCCTCGACATGGCTCGCGTCACCTTTGCCGACTCGGTCCCTGCCTCGGCCGAATCGGACGAGCGCTCGCCCCTTCTTTTGCCGTACACACGACCGCCTGCTCTGAATGACGACGAGGGCCGGGCATCGGTCTACGCCGGTAAATCGCTTGAAGGCTCGTTGCTGGCTTCGAACATCCTCGTCGGCAGTAAATACTCCAGAGGCCTGCCCAGCAGCGGCGACTACTTGCCCCTGTACCAACAGAGACGGGAAGATGGTGTTCCCCTGCGTAAAATTGTCCTATGCGCGGTGGGCACTATCTTGCTCCTGGGCTTTGTCATCGCGTCTACGCTGCTTCTTGACACTGTAGAACATTCAACGGAGCCGTCAACACTTCCGCCTACTAACGCCACTCTGCGGAACCCGGCCTTCTTGATTGAAGCGAAGAATGCAGCAGCCGCGAGCGAGAATATAGTATGCTCGGAAATGGCGATCGACGTACTCAAGGATGGCGGAAATGCGGTCGATGCAGCGGTCGCCGCGACGTTGTGCACAGGTATTGTCAACCCCTTTTCGTAAGTCATGGCCGGAAAGTCGCAGATTGGACCGTGAGGCTAATCCTTCCATGTAAGTTCTGGAATTGGTGGCGGGGGCTTCATGACGGTTCGCATTCCTCCGTCCTCTCCTAACGCGTCTTCGGAGGTATGGTCTATCGACTTTCGCGAAACTGCTCCGGCAGCGGCCAACACGACCATGTATGTCGGGAATCCGGAGGCATCCTTGTTCGGCGGTCTCGCTATTGGTGTTCCTGGCGAGTTACGTGGCCTTGGTGAGGCACACAAACGCTGGGGCTCGCTGCCGTGGGCTCGCGTCGTGCGGCCCAGCGCTGAGCTGGCAAGTGGATGGAAGATAGGAATAGAGCTTGGTCGTCGGTTGCCAGTATGTGCTCCAATCACTCAGCACGCCATTCAATACGTAACTCGCGCCACCCATTTAATTGAAATTCGGAACTGCAGATGTTTGAAGAGCTGATCTTTGAAGACAAGACGTGGTCTGCCATATTCGCCCCAAATGGACGGATCCTAAGGGAGGGCGAGCTCGCGCATCGGGCGAACTATTCGCGCACGCTCGCCGCGATCGCTGAAAAGGGCGCGGACGCTTTCTACGAGGTATGCGTTATTTATATATACACTGGTCTATATGCACTATATGCACTATTTATTCAACCGGCTCCTTTCCTCTGCAAGGGTGAAATCGCCGCCTCAATCATCGATGCCGTTCAATCCACTGGTGGAATTATGACGCTAGAAGACCTTGCGTCTTACAAGGTGAAGGTCGCCCCGTCACTTGTGGGCTCGTACAGAGGGCGCAAGGTGTATACAACCCACGCGCCAACAAGCGGGCCTGCTCTGCTGCACATGCTGAACCTGCTCGAGCGCTACGACCTGTCTGGCGAGGGCAGGACGGGTCTGAATACACATCGCATAGTTGAGGCTATGAAATGTTAGCTCAAGTCTCTATGGTTATCTGCCTTTGGTTGACGCTTTTTTCCCAGTCGGCTTTGCTGCCAGGTATCCCTGAACCGGCCTTGTGGCAATTCCAGACTGGTTGACCCTTTTCTTACAGGACAAATATAAGTGATCCGAGCTTCGTGGATGATGCTTCTCGTATTGACAAAATCTCCACGAAATCGTTCGGGGAGCTCATTTCTACAAACGTCACAGACGTGTGTGTTCTACAGAAACTCATTTTGCGACCCGTTTAACATTCATTACTAGGATACCACGCATATGCCTGATTACTACAATCCAACATTCGATGTTGTTACAGATCATGGAACAGTACGTTGTCACTGGCCTTAGTTGAAAACTGTCGAACTCTTGTTTTACAGAGTCAGACTTCAATCGTCGACAAGAACGGCATGGCTGTTTCCATCACGAGCACTGTAAACTTATTGTTTGGATCTCAGGTCATGGATCCAGTTACCGGCATTATTCTTAACGATGAGGTATTTGGTCGGCTTTACCGTGTCTTTACGGCGGACTAATTTTGCGCAGATGAATGATTTTTCGACACCTGATACACCGAACGCTTCTGGTCTTTGGCCTTCACCATGTGCGCTTCTTATCTCGTTTCCAGCAACACTGTATTAACGCGATCGTCATTCTTTCTGCACAGACAACTATCCCGAACCTCATAAACGTCCCCTCTCGTCGTGCGTACCGACAATCATCGAGCATCCCGACGGATCATTCTATCTCGCCGTCGGAGGCTCCGGGGGATCTAAGATCTTTCCCGCAGTATTTCAAGTTATCCTTGGAATAAACGATTGGGGACTCAATCCCAGCGAGGCAGTTGAGTGGGGACGCGTGCATGATCAACTTTATCCATCGTTCGTCGAAGTAGACAGTGTCTTGCCGTTGGAAGCCGTAAATGGCTTGCGGGAGAGGGGTCATAACGTAACCAGTGAGTGATCGGTTCCTGTTTTACCGGCGTCCGTGGGAAATGATGGATGTGCGCTCATGATCCATTGTAGTTTACGACATTAACCGCATCGCGGCGGTAGTACAAGTTGTGATGAAGACCGGTGATAAGATCTATGGTTCGTCAACTCTCTTGGTTCGGCAGACCTTCGGAGCTTCACGCTAAGAACTACACATTTCTACGTGCACAGCGGCTAGTGATTCGCGGAAGAACGGCATCGCAGCAGGATATTAAATAGGAGGAGTCTTACTTAATATACGCACTACATGGCGATGGCGAAACACGTTCTGGTTTGCTTAGCATTACCCCTGGTATGCATGACTGATCATAGAGCTTTTGAATAAAGACACAATACGGCAGTATTCTTAGTGCTTTGTGTTCCACATGCTACCTCCCGCATGCCGCCTTTAAGCCAAATAACACAATCACCTTCATTAGCCTGGTGTTCCTGGAATCCTTTCAATGTTTTTGGACATCGTCACAACATGACCAGATCCATTACTTCCAATTAGCCGGAAAAATAACCGGACTGAGACCAAAGCTGCTTACCTCGGTGCTGTGCTCAGACGGCGATGACTCAACCTCCCTTTTCCGCGTATACTCGGCGTCTTGGTACCTCGTTTCCGTGGGTCTGCTACTTGGTGTGGTCTATTTCCTATGATCATCGATGCATTCTTTACGACATCACCATTTAGCAAAAAAGACTGAGACTGCCTCCGCGCGAGCCGCTCTAGTCTAGTTAGTCTGGCTCTTCCTGGCTCACCTTTTATCTCTGCTTTGGGTCTTCGTCGCTACTAGTGCAGTATACCTTTCTTCCTTTGTGTAGTCTCTGTGTGGTCTCTACGGGTCCTCGTCCTGCTGTACTTTCGGGTTCCGTTTTTCATCTCAAGTCGTTTCTGGAGGGACATCCGTCATTGTTCCTATCGGGATGCATATTACACCGCAACTGTATAATGCGCATATAGCCGGGACCACCGAGACACTGTCCCCGTGTGTGTCCGCGTTTCACCACAGCACCGCGGTAAGCCACAGAAATGCACTGAGGCACCCGAAGGATCATTGGTTATGGCTTCAGACACACACGGCACGAACCGGCGCGTGTTGTATCATCATAATGTTGAGGGAGGGGGGAGTCAGGCTTATAAAAGAGCTGGAGTCTGATGACACAAAAATCCTGAAGATCGTATTAAGAGCATGAAATCATCTGGGCTCTTGATAGCTGTCTGCCTCGCGCTCCGTAGTGTCGCCTACGACTACGTCGTTGTCGGTGGAGGAACAGGGTGAGTCTCCCATCCTTATTTTTGAGAGAATATATCGTCTGACCGGACGCTTTTCGTCCGACACAGAGGCTTGACAGTAGCCAGCAGGCTTTCAGAAGATCCGAGCGTTACCGTCCTCGTCATCGAAGCAGGTCCTAATGCCGAGAACCTACCTGAAGTACGTGCGGTTTTGTATTCTACTTTCTTTCGTCCTCATTACGTTGCTTTTAGGTGTTTGTTCCTGGTCTAATTGGAACAGGCCAGTCGTTCACGACGCTGGACTGGAGCTACCCAACTATACCGCAGGTAAATCTGAACTCACGCCGGATAACCGTAAATGCCGGAAAGGCACTTGGAGGAAGTACAGTCATCAACAGTATGATTTTCGTAAGCCTACAGCAAATATCCTATTCTAGTCTATTTATTGATGTTGTTCTTTGCCACCATAGCCACGCGCGGAAAAGGAGCAATACGATGTTTGGGGCTCCCTCAATAATGACACCGCATGGACGTGGGACAGCCTTCTTCCGTATTTCAAAAAGTCCGAATTATCTACACCCCCTAATGCCTACCAAATTGCAAACGGAGTCCGATTTGATAAGAACGTACACGGATTTGACGGGAGAGTGCATGTTGGCTTTCCCAATTTCTTTTTTAAGCAGTCTCAGCTTTGGGTGCAGACTGCGGAGGGACTCGGGTTCCCGGCGTCCCCGGACTTGGCGAATGGAGACCCTCACGCTGTTGGCGTTGCACCCAACTCGTTGAACGCACTGAACAACACGAGGTAAGATATGATTATCCTTGTTACCTTTTTTTTCGGATTCTAATCTGTTTGCGGTTCTGCATAGGTGTTCCGCCGCATGCGCATATTTCACGCCTTTCGCAGATCGTCCAAACTTTACCGTTATTACGAACGCTACCGTAAGCCGCCTTTTGTGGGGTAACGCTACAAACGGGTCGTTGGCCCACGTGTCTGGAGTGGAATATATCACGAGTAACGGCAGCACTGTCTCCACTCCGGTGATCAAAGAGGTGATAGTCTCGGCGGGCACTATTGGTAGCCCCAAAGTTCTCGAGCTGTCGGGGATTGGAAATGCCACGTGAGTAATGGATAGGCCTCTTTTGATTCCTCAGGGCTAGATGCTAATGCCCCTGCAAAGGATCTTGAAAGCAGCAGGAGTTACACAAAAGGTCAACTTGCCGACTGTCGGAGAAAACTTAGCCGGTACGGAATTTATTTTATTTTCTGGAGTGTAGTCAGACGCTCACCTGAAGATAGATCACGTTCATAATTGGGTTAATTCCTTCACGAGTTTAAAGTGGGTTCGTTCCATCTTGCACGTCTTCTGCCCTTACAATTGTGCCCAGCCTCACGAAGGACCTCCTTAATCTCAACGCAACTTTCGCTGCCGAGCAACGAGCTTTATGGTTCGCAAACCGGACCGGACTCCTTTCAGCGGCTCCGCGATCTCTGGGCATTGCCGCTCCGTCTGATGTCTTCTCTCAAGCACAGCTATCGACGTTGGTCAAAGAGGGGCGCCAGAGTCTGCAGAGCTTTGCGACTAATTTTTCGAATGGGAACGCAGATTTGGCGAAGGGCATTGCAAAACAGCTCGATGCAGCATTCAATCTATACGAGGAGAACAAAGAGCTTCCCCTCGAGATGAACCTGGGTAAGTAAATATTTTATCTCTTCCTTGTCCATCATCGTTTGGCTGAATCTCGTGTAGAACCTGGTTATTCCGGCCCCACCCCTCTTTCCGTCCGTCCAAACCGCACGTTCACGACAATCAACGCCGTGCTGTATGCACCACTATCACGAGGGCGTACCCACATCAACTCTTCGTCTCCATTCGCCTTTCCGGCCGTTGATCCTGGGTACTACTCCCACCCGATGGACATAGCCGCACACGTCGGTGGTGTGCGCCTCGCACGGAAGATGCTTACGTCTCGGCCGCTGGGCGACACCTTCCTTGGCGAATTCGAGCCCGGAGCGGAGAAGACGTCGGACGTGCAGATCGAAGCTTGGCTGAGGGCGAATGCAACCTCAGACAACCACGAGACGGGGTCATGTGCGATGATGCCGCGCGAGCTGGGAGGAGTCGTTGATACGAACTTGTTAGTGTACGGGACGGATAATGTCAGGGTGGTCGACGCGTCGGTCATTCCTTTCCCCGTAAGCGCGCATCTCGTAAGTGGTTTCTGGTTGTATGCATGGGCCGCCGGAACTGACGTTGCTTCATTAATAGTCATCGACTGTTTACGCAATCGGGGAGAAGGCGGCGGATATCATAAAGAAGGCGAATAATTAAACTGGTGTCTATATTTCAATTCGGGAACTACTATGTCTGCTTGTAATGGTTACATTTTAGGGACTTGACTAATAATTATCGTGTTATCATAGCATTATTCTTCGCACATCGGGGCTTGTACTTTACTAACCAAATTAATGTTTGGTTTAGATGGTGTTTGTCGTCCCTAGTCTCCAAATGTGTCCGCTTCATAGTGATAACCATGAGCATCAAATTTTACCGAAAGGTGCCCGAAATATCAATTAGTATGCCATGTGGCTTGATAGGCTTCGCCATATAATTTCCAAAGATCATATTGAGGGTGGATTGATATACTCGTACATACATACAAACAGGAAAGTACAAAACATTAACTAGTCGGAAACAACAAAACAATGCGGAGCTATAAATATACAGACCTCTTACATTACCTCTCCCTCATGATGAATAACATGAACTCCTAGATCGAAAAACGCACGTGGTTTACACCCTCGAGAACAACACCACCGGAAGTTTGCCGACCTTCATCACAAACCAATCTTCTATATCCTCCTCCCACTTGTGCGGGTCGAACTCTTTCGCGAGACGCATCTTGAAGCGCTGCATCAACAGCGCAACGACTACGCGCAGCTCGAGGATCGCGAGGTTCCGACCCGCGCAGTTTGCTGGGCCGTACGAGAATGGGAGGAACGCGGCTGTGTCATGTATAAACGGGGCATCTGCATCCGCACCCGGGGCTGGGGAAGAGTTGGCGTTGTCTTTGCCAGTCTCGGCTTTATTCGGAAGTATATCTGGGTTGTGGCTGGACTGGGCGCGGATCCACCGTTCGGGCCAGAACTCTTCGGGCGCAGGAGAGAAGTAACGCGGATCACGTGTGGCGGCATAGAAAGCCACAGAGACTGCCGTACCTTCAGGGACGTAGCTGTTTGGAGATCGACATCGCAACAATGAGAACGAGGTGGAGGGGCGGATGAGTTGTAGTCAGCATCAGTTTCTCTGAATAAGTAATTTGCTTACTATTCTCCTAGCCATCTGGACCCGGTCTCCGATGTTGTCCCACGCTGCAGAATGTTCCCGGGGGAACATACACGAAGGGCCTCGTTACTGCGGTGTTGACACCGATATAAAGCAAAGTGAGTAAAAACATCCCAATAGCTGATTAGGGTAAACCTACATGACCGCATTCAAGAATGGCATCCCAGCAAGCTTAGCCGCATCGAATGGATCGCCATCTGACAGCGGGAAGTATTGATCGACCTCTTCTTGTAGACGCTTGTAGTCCGCGGGATGCTGAAGCAGCTGGCAAAAGAGGCCACTGAGCGTGTGGGAGGTTGTGTCTGAGCCGGCGACGATAGCAAGAAGGCCGTCAGATAGGACCTCCGCATCTGTTATGCGCTCTTTTCCGATGCCATCCTCGTTAATCTGAATCAATGTTTGCAGTCATGAGTGAGGCGTCTGTTGACTTGTATACATGGGCGCTGGACGGATACGTACAAGATAGTAAAAAATATCCTTTGTATTTGACCCGCTCATTTTACGTTTCAGCGAGGCATCATAAGCGAATTGCCGGAGAACGTTGATAGTCTTCGACGCTGCTGGTATACGGGACAGAAGATGGGCTATCCATGGAGTATGTTGTATCAATCCTACGAAGCTATGTATATGACCAATTAGTTGGCATTTTAACGGAAGCAAGCAGGGAACGTACACCATGCCCTCTTCCACAAGCCTCCAGACACTGTTCTTGTCTGCACCATCGCGCATAGTCTCGAATCCGCCGCCGAATGCCATATCTCCCATAAAATCGAACCTAGACAAATTGCCGACAACATTAGAAAATGGATGCTTTGTTATCTTTTCAGGCCCGAGAGTACGAACGAAAATGCTTTCAGCCATTCTGCCAGGTCAACATAAGCTTCCGAGGTCCGGGTCTTCTTCTCGAGTTCATCCGCAAGCTGCAGCGCACGCCGGGCCAGGATAGGTTCGTAGTCCTTAATCGCTGCTATGTTAAATGCACGATTCCAGGGCTTACGACGTCGCGCGTGCTCATGCGGGTCACGGATGATGAGGAGGCTCTGAGTACCTTGCTGGGCCCCGCGCGCATCCCAAACTGGATTTCAGAGCATCAGAGCTGCGCGGGGATGGATATGCGTAGGACGGAACTTACCAGGTCCCTTCGGCAGGCCATCGGCACCGAAGATGGAAACGAAGGTATCAGCGGCGATCAAAGATAGTTCATTGGGGCCTGTGATATGACGTAATCGGCGCGGAAATAAACATTAGGAGCATTAGATTCCGACCTTACCTACGCGCACACAGGGTCCATATTTTTCGTGCAACTTCTTGTGGTGTATATGATTTTTGCCATCGTACATCTTCCACATTCCCCAGAATTTCGTGATCTTTGCCAAAAAGGGGCCCGGGTAGCGGGAAAGCGGGTGAAAAGGGGATATACGGTAAAGCACAATGGACGAGAGCAGGATGGCGTAAAACAAGGAGAACGAGATGCATAGCGTGATGAAGGGAGACGAAAAGTAAGGATACAGGAAGGTGGTCACCAGAGACGGAGAGGCTATGAGCAGAAGAAACGTCGTGAAGGGTCTCTTGGACGGGTTTGGTTCAAACCTGTTGTAAAATGCGTGGGTCGCCTTGGAGGAGTCAGCGACGAAAAATGTGCCAAATTAGACGACGAACTCACTAGCGCAGCCACACCGTCCAGGAGTATAGCATCGCGCGAGGATAAAACAGGCCAAGTCATGATGGGTTACCACTATGATGGGGATAGCCGAGTGGCATGAACCAAAGATCTTCTCGCCCTTTATAACGTCGTAATGATACTATCGTTGAGGGATTGATAATACACCGTTCTCAACGAAATCCCGTTACTGGCCGAGCCTGAGACGTGCTTTAGCGAAAGTAAAGGAGTCGGAGGCGTGGAGCGCGTTGATGTCGCCCCAATAAACACGTGATGCTGAAATACAATCCGTATTCGTCTCGGCGCCCATTGGACTCATCATACCAAGTGTTTCCATACGGGTGTCGCCATTGGATCGGGTGATGGATCGCTCGGGTACGGTCATCCTCGGCGTCCAGGCTTACCCCGCTTATCATGAACCTCTTTAATTAAACTTAGACCTGCCTTCATTTCGGGATATTCCAGTAACGGTCGTAATGGGCTCGACGTGACATTATATTTGGTAAGTAATCGGCTGGTTTGAGTGGAATTTGAGTGAATTATGAGTGAGATATGGCAGGATGAAAAAGGCCAGGGACCCGCGATTCGTCGGCGTCATTGCGCCCAAAAAGAAATTCCACAGTGTGACAAAGACATATGTAACTAGCAAAAAATGGAAAGATGATCTACGGATCTACGGCAGTGACTCAAGTGGCGGAGGGTTTCACGGATTTTTGCTTTGTTTTCTCCATGCCATTTCTTTTTCAATTTTGACGACCATTTTAATATTTTGGAGCTACCGTGTAGGAACTAGAGTAAACTACGACTACATCGTTCATATCCAGTGTTTTACATCCCATTTTCTGTGAAGCGTTTGTCATTTTTATTTTGAAAAGTTTGTAGATAATTTGGGGTTTTCCTGCTCAGCTCTCTGTTAAATACCATTATTGCTCTATTATGAGGCAAGAGTGCGCATACACGCGTTGCTAGCTGAAGAAATAGCGACGGAGATTGAGCAATTTTATAGTTGGGTGCCTCAAAGGCCGGTGCTGTCACAAATCCCAAACGCGTCCTACTAGAGACGTTTATTCACGCCCTCGGGAACAACTCCACCGGAAGTCTCCCGATTGTCATCACAAACCAGTCCTCCATATCCTCATCCCACTTGTGTTGGTCAAACTCTTTCGAGAGACGCATCTCAAAGCGCTGCATCAGCATCGTAACGACCGTGCGCAACTCCAGGATCGCGAGGCCGCGTCCCACACAGTTCGCCGGACCGTACGAGAACGGTTGGAATGCAGATGTGTCATGTACAAATGGGGCGTCTGCACCCGCGCCTGGGGGAAGGGAGGAGTTGATGTCGTCCTTGCCGCTTTCAGCTTCGTTCGCGAGCTTATCTGAATTGTGGCTGGACTGGGCGCGGATCCACCTCTCGGGCCAGAATTGTTCCGGAGCGGGAGAGAAGTAATGTGGATCGCACATAGTAGCGCGAAGGGGTACACAAATTGCTGTGCCTTCGGGGATGTAGCTGTTTAGAGATTTGACATAGCGGGAGTTAGGAATGAGTGGAAGGACGTGGGTTGCCGTCAGCAACAGTTTCTCTACATAGAAAAATTGCGTACTATCTCCCTAGCCATCTGGGCCCAGTCTCTGAAGTCGTTCCGCGCTGTACGGTACTCACAGGGGAACAGACACAAAGGGCCTCGTTACTGCATTGCCAATATCCAAATATAGAGTAGTCAGTCAGAGCCTTCCAGCGGCGAATTTAGACAAACACACATAACCGCATTCAAGAATGGCATCGCAGCAAGCTTAGCCGAGTCAAATGGATCGCCGTCGGACAATGGGAAGTACTGATCAACCTCTTTCTGTAGACGCTCGTAGTCAACAGGGGTTTGAAGTAGGTGGCAAAAGAGTCCGCTAAGCGTATGGGAGGTTGTGTCTGAGCCGGCGATGATAGCAAGAACTCCGTCAGACATGACTTCTGCATCGGTCATAAGTTCCTTTCCGACGCCGTCCTCGTTAATCTAAATTGGGATCACAGACGTGAGCGAATCGCTCCGCAAACATGGATCCAAAGTAGGTACGTACAAGGTAATTGAAGATATCCTTCATGTTCGATCCGCTCTCCTTACGCTTGGATACAGCACCATATGAAAATTTCCGTAGAACATTTATAGTCCTCGAGGCCGCCGGCATGCGGGACAATAAATGTGCTATCCACGGAGTATGCTGAATCAGCCCCAGGAAACTGGATGTTATACGTGTTAGTTTTTGGGCGAAGTTGGACAGAGTAGAACGTACACCATCCCATCTTCTATAAGCCCCCACACAATGTTCTTGTCCACACCATCGCGCATGCTTTCAAATCCGCCACCAAATGCCATGTCTCCCATGAAGTCAAACCTGGACAACACCGCGATGTCACGAATAAGTATGTATGTTTTTTTCTGTCCAGTCACAGCGATAGTTAATACGAACGAAAATGCTTTTAGCCACTCCACCAGGTTGACAGACCCTCCCGAGGTCCGGGACCTCTTCTCGAGTTCATCTGCAAGCTGAAGCACACGCCGGGCCAGGATGGGCTCGTAGCCCTTGATTGCTGCTATGTTAAATGCACGGTTCCAAGGCTTACGGCGTCGCGCGTGCTCATGCGGGTTGCGGATAGCGAGCAGGCTTGAAGTGCCCTGCTGGGTTCCGCGTCCGTCCCAGACTGGAGTAGAGTGTTAGGGCCATTGGTGTATGTATGAAAAATGAGACTCACCAGGTCCTTTTGGCAGGCCATCAGCGCCGAAGATGGAAACGAAAGTATCAGCGGCAGTTAAGGATAGCTCATTCGGACCTAGGTATGAAGTAATCAGTGCGAGTCGAGTAAGCAGAATGCACGAGGGCAGAAACGCCATTCGAGCCAGTAGATTGTGTCCTTACCTATGCGCACGCAAGGACCGTACTTTTCGTGGAGCTTTTTAAGGTGGATGTGATTCTTCCCGCTGTACATCTTCCACATTCCCCAGAACTTCGTGACCTTTGCCAAAAAAGGGCCCGGATAGTGGGAAAGCGGGTGAAAAGGGGAGATGCGGTAAAGTACAATGGACGAGAGCAGGATGGCATAAAATAAGGAAAACGAGACGCATATCGTGGTGAAGGGAGAAGAAAAGTAGGGATGGAGGAAAGTGACCGCCAGAGACGGAGAGGCTAGGAGTAGAAGAAATGTCGTGAATGGTTTCTTGGACGGATTTGGTTCAAACCTGTTGTAAAACGTGTGGGTCGCCTTGGGGACTGTGGAGTCAGCGACGAAGAAAGTGAAGTAGACGGTGAACTCACTAACACAGCCGCGCCATCCAAAAGTATAGCGGCACGTAAAGATAAAACAGGCCAACTTGAAGCCATGTTAGATTATTGTAAGGATATGGATTGAAGTTTCCGCCCTTTTAAACTGCAGAGTGATAAATTTACTGAATCTAAGAAGGAATGACAAAACATGGCCGAGCCCGAGGTGTGCTTCCATAAAGCATCGGCCAAATAGTAGCCCTGCATGTGATTAAAGACAGCCGGCCACCGTGGATCCCTGCGAGAACCGTGTGCTGGTATGTATTTCCTCCGATAGGTATATCGGAGGGACTCTGCGGGGATGTGGGATGATGTTCATGAGGGGATGTTTCGTGTCGTGTAATCGAGGTCACGGAGGGATTACAAGTTCATTAGAAAGCTCAATAAACAGCAAAATCACTCGTCACGTATTATTACACAATCCATTTGTCATTATTCGAAGGCTTTTGTGCTTCTCTCCCTCCGCTTATTCTTTCCCCTCCGATATCCTTCCGATATCCCTTCCGATATCTCCTCCCCAAGGGGAAAGGAAAGAGAATCTCCCCTTCCCAAGGGAAAGGGAAAGAAAATCTTTCCTCCCCAGGGGAAAGGAAAAGAAATTCTTCTCTCGGGGACTCAGCACATGCAAACAAACCCGGAGAGATCCTTGATCAATACAAAGCTATAAATAAAAAGAGACAGCGCAAATTCCGCTCATAGCCTCATATCCCGAAGTGATTATTCATGCCCTCGGGGACAACACCACCGGAAGCTTCCCAAGCTCCATCACAAACCAATCCTCCTTGTCTTCCTCCCACTTGCGCGGATCAAATTCCTTTGCAAGGCGCATCTTGAAGCGCCGCATCAACAATGCAACGACCGTGCGCAAACTCCAGAATTACAAGGTTCCGCCCTGCGCAATTTGCTGGGCCGTACGAGAAAGGGAGGAACACAGCTGTGTCATGTATGAACGGGGCGTCTGCATCTGCACCTGACTCGGAGGGTAAATCGTCTTTGTCAATATTAACCTTATTTGGACGATTGTCCGCGTTGTGGCTGGATTGGGCGCGGATCCACCGTTCAGGGAGAAATGGCGTGGGTCACGTGTAACGGCGTAGAAAGCCACAGAAACGGTTGTGTTCACCGGGATGTAGCTGATTAGAGAATAAAACCGCAAGAAAGGACAACGAAGAAGAATAGACGACATTAGCACAGGTATTTATTAGGGGCGGACGATGAATCACGTACTATTCCCCGAGCCACCTCGGTCCGGTCTCCTGTTTCGTCCCGCGCTGCAAAATATTTCCGGATACGCAGATGCGAAGGGCCTCATTGCTGTAGAGATACGAAAAGACAGTGAGCAGGAAACTTGCGGAGAACGGCCGTGTAAGGCTCACATGACTGCCAGTGCGTTTGAGAAGGGCATGGCGGCCAGTTTAGTTGCATCAAACGGATCGCCATCGGACGGCGGGAATTATTGATCAACCTCTTCCTGCAGGCGTTCGTAATCAGCAGGATGCCCTAATAGTTCCCATAACAGTTCGCCGAGCGTAACGGAAGTTGTGTCTGAGCCGGCAGCGATAGTAAGGAGACTATCGGATAGGATTTCTGAATCTGTTAGGCGTTCCTTCCCACCACCATCTTCGTTAATCTAAGTCGAGGTTGTAGGTGTGAGGAACGTGTTTTGTCAAGTATAGTTATTGGATGAATGCATACAAGTAATAAATATGTCTTTCGTGTTCGATCCACTCGTCTTGCGCTTAGACGCAGCGTCCACTAATATAGCGTCGCGAAATGATAGTTCAATTGAAGAAGCCAAGCTACAGTCATTATGAGATTGGCTGGATATTCCTTCCCAAGCCACATCAAACCGCATAATTTTCTTACCGAGAAGATTTGGCCGCAGTGCTTCAGCTTCAAATTGCTACAAGTACAAGCGGAGGCTGCGCCAGGAGGAAGTATTATTACGTGATTCTAACTGTACATATCTACCGAACTAGTCACGTGGTTTTAAGGTAACTTCGCACTTTCGCTTGATATCCTCTTCAACTCTTCGTTTCCCGGTTGCAGCTCATCCTTGAACAAACGATGCTCTCCTTCGCCACCCTTCATCCGAAAACCCCCGTTTTAACCGGCTTCATCCTGCCCAGCGTTTCCATACTAGTAAAATTTAATCAAACGAAACATCGTCCCGATACGGTCATTGTCGGCATCACTCGAATATGTCGACTAAAGGAGCTTACAACGCATGAACCTGGACGTTGATTTGTCAGGGGCATCCAGAATGTCTTGTTTCGCCTCGACTACGACCTCGGGTTGCTGCGGTCTGACTAGGGTGTCCGGCTGAGTTCGGGGAGTCTCATACTCATGGGCTACTTCAGCGTTCTCTTTTCTTAACTTCCCCGGCTCACGGCCTTCTCCGAGTCTTATCTGCTGTTTCTCGGAAGGGCGTCCTGCCATTCGGAGGCAATGTCAAAACAAAACACCTTCTAAAACATTTGGCCCAGTGACTCACGTTTGATAAGCTTCGCGCCAGCCTCACCACTACCATGGCTGCTCTCGCTTGGATCCCTCCTCCGAACTCCAGACCTTGTTGACGACCTCGACGGCGTCTGTCGGCCTTCGAGTCCGTCAAGTTTCCGCAGCGTCTGCTCCTTAGTGCCCTTTGGAGTGCGAGGGTTCTGGACAATGCGCAGCACGTCGGCGATGTTCGTGCTCGAGTTTCCCCGCGAGGGTGTTATGGGCTCGGAGTGTGCTTGCATCGTTGCGCCCCCCTGCTCCCCACAGGGAGTTGTTTTTTCTTATACGCCGTGACCGCCGGCATCTTGCGCATGAGCTAAGCAAACCCCCAGCCGCTGCTGACTGTGGAGCGGGCGGTGGCGGCTCCCGTTCTTACTGCTTATGGCGATCATCTCGAAAATCGTCAAGACTTGCGTCATCAGGATACAATAGTGCTTTCTCCTGTCTTTTTTCCCTCGTCCCACACGGCGACTGATAAGAGGCAAGCGCGCAAAAAAAAGCCACCATATAATACCCAAGCTGTAAAGATGAACAAGAATACAGAGCACTACCACTGCAATCCGACCGGAACAAGGAAAAAAGAGAATTCTGGATCCTCTGCCATCGCCTGCATTGCACCTCACTTGCATTTCTCACCATGGAATATTAAGATCTCTCTTGCTCGTGCCTTCGCCCTCTCAGACGAATTTGGATCTGTTGCGGCACATCTCAGCCCCAGGCCGCCAAGACTTGTCTCACAGTGAACTTACCGCTCAACGCAGCCTTGTGCCCATCGAGCACCTTCGCGGAATGCGCTTCATCTGCAAAGTTGACGTGCTTGACGGCGCCGCGTTCTAGGCTCTGGCTACATCGATTATGCCAGCGTGAGGGCATGCGTCTCATGCACTCGTTCGCTCTAGTATCTGCGTTATGCTTGTCAGCGTTCCTGCCAATTGCTCTGTCTAAGTGACAGTGCTCACTGCGTACGGTGACCGGATCGAGGTCATCTTCTTCGGGTGCGTTGTCGCCCTCAGCTGCTTCAGTATTCCTCTCATCTCTAGCCGTATCGGATTGTCTCGCTGCGTGCATCTGCGCGCCACGTGCGTGCGGACTGTGCGTTGCGGAGCGCAACCCTTCCGAGGGTGGACTGGCACTGGCTAGTACGTTTCCGGTCATGACCTTCAGCTTTCTCCTTTCCAGAGATGGTGAAGTCTATTCGGCTCGGTGCTGGTTGCAAGCCGTGCGTAGCGAGCGGAGAGGGGGGGGAGTTCTAAGTGTGGTGGTCGCGAGTGGTCGAGCGAGACGCCGTCGAAGACAAAGAATACCCGGGAAGCTCATAATGGATGGTTCACACTTTATACGAGCGCGGGACCCGATATTGGAGCTGGAGGAGCCCCGCCGGTATACGAACTAGCGCCGCGCAGCACTTAGGGGCAGCACCGAATGAGAAATGCAGATTACGTCATCAGACATTTGGGACCCGAACCCCGCATTTTACCGCATACAGAAGTGGGGTGCGGAACCGAGACTGCTTATATAATTGCCTTCCCGACATTTTTTGGGATCACGGTGTCTATCCGCCTCCAGACAGTAGGTCTTCCGAGGTTGAAAGTGAGACATCCGAGCGTCGGAGAGTCGACATGAACTGGATGCTGTAATGCGGTAGCTTATGCTGACAATTACGAGATACTGTTGTATGTGCACATCAGTCGTGACGTGCGACCGAACAAGTCGCGAAATGCCGTAAAAGGTATGTAGTGAAAGTGCAATCTAACAACTGAAGGGGATTATGAGCCCCCCTCCCTATGTGCAGAAGGCCTGAGGCCTGGATTTTATGTGCTTGACTCTAAAAGGAGCACTCAAGTTTGACACAGACCAATACCTTGTAAGGCCGAAGATCAGATGGATTTGAAACGACGTCGGCTCGGTCGATTTGAGATTTAAGATTAGGCTTCATGATGGGCGGAGAGATCTCAGTTCGCGTTGCGGAGATCCCATTTCTCCCTGCACCCACAACAGGAAGTAAGAAAAAGAAAAAAGAAAAGAAAAGAAAAGCACGGTAATAATTTATGCGGATCGTCGAGTACATCTGCTGCAAAGACAAACATGGAAACAGGGGTACGAGACATTATCAGTGCAAGAAAAGAAAACAAGCGGGGGGGGGCGCAAGGGACCCCCTTAAGTGGTAGGGAATGGGTTCGAGTGCACGTAGTGTAAGTGGACTATCCGATTTTGCGTCAAGATGATTAGATCCGGTAAGATACTGTTAAAGATGGTTTCGTTGGTCGGGTTCCGTCGGTCAGAAAAAGCCTGCTTGAGTTTGCTCAGGTCATGCGCCGTCGTGTCGGGATGGGTGTGGACGAAGTGGGCGTCCCGTTATGCGCAGGAGGGGTGGATACGAGTGCGGGTGCATCGGGCCCCAGCAACTCGAGGCCAGCGCCACCCATACCGATCATGCGCTCAACCACGGCCTACGGAGATAAAAGGGTATACGAAGAAGGAAGGGAGGGGGGAGAAGGGGGGCGATAAAAAAGCGCCGGCGATGCATCGTCAAAAAAGGCAGAACAACATCACAATGGACCAAGTCTCGTTACCTGTGCCTGGTCCCAGTTCAGCCCTTCGTCGTCGTGGCCATCGACCATGTCCTTACTGTCCCCGCCAAGCGCGTGGCTCCAGCCACCCGGTATGTTGCGCAGCGCGTCCATGTGTCCCCGTTCAGGATCCGCTTCGGCGTCTCCGCCGCGGCCTCCGTCCTCAATGGGGTTCGGGCTCCGCAGCGACTCCAAGAACGTCCTGTCGCGCTCGCGCTCGGCGCTGAAGTGGCCCCGCGGCGTCGCGCCAGCGAAATACATCGTATGCGCGTCGCCGTCCGCGTCGTCCGCGAACTCGTCCTCATTGTCGATGTCCAGGTCGTCTGGCGGGTAGATGTCGTCGTCGATGACTCGTCCGCGGCGCTTCGCCTTCGCCTTACCCGCGACGCGTCCACGGCGATCACGCGGGGCGCCGCCCGAGAGGAATGATGGAGCGCGTCGTGCGGTGCCACGCAGGGGCGAGGCGTAGCGCGCAGCACCTGCTGTGCCGCCGGCAGGTGTTTGGGCGCCGAGTGGAAAGTGCAGCTGCGCGAGCGCATCAAGGAGCTTCCGTACGGCAAGCTCCTGTGGAGTAGGCGTAAATGCTGGCGCGGTAAGCGAGAGCGTTGGACGCGCGCGCTGGGCTTGTGAATGGAGGACAAGCAGCCTGAATGAATTGCTCGTCACTTGAAAGAATAGAGATGGTGTACATGAAGTTGCTCACATTTGTTGCAACCTTGGTTGTTGATAATTCGCTGTCTCAGTTACGAGATTCAGGCTTCCAGATATAGAACCGCCCACTGGGCCCTCCTTTCGCAATACCATAAGCAGGCGTGCTTCTAAGCGCTGCGCGATAGGAACAATTATTTTGTCCCGGAAGGCTCGCAGTGCAATAGTGCGAACATCAATGGGCGAGGAAGAAGATGCCGACGACCCGATCAATGTGCCGGGGTCTTGCATTGTTGGTGACGATGGACGATGTGATTTTGGCGTCCGGTGGAGGGCGATCAAGAGTGCATCTGTCTGCAAAGGCAGGAGGACCTGAAATCCCATCAAATATCAAATATATCAGTTACAGAAATTTCGCACTGATATCGGAAGAAACGAACCCCTTCGACGTACGGGAGGACCTGGTCCCAAAAGAATCCCCATATCTCTACTGTCCTACCGACAAGTTTGTCATCTTCTACACCAGCGAGCTTCGCATTTAGTGTGACCATCCCTGAGTTGATCAGATCCGTTGCGTCCATCTCGAGCGTCGCCAGTGCCCGTGGCGGACTCCGCGACATCACGGCCTCGATGTGTCGTCGCACTAGGGCGTTTAGATCCTCACTGGGAGGCTCAGTAAATTAGTACACAAAGGCAAAAAAAAAAGTTCACTCACATGGGCGATTGCAGCTGCTCATGATTAAAGAGCGGAAGGACATGGACATTCAGCTGGGCCCAGGTACTGCCATCGCTCCCGGCCATGCCCATGCCGAGAGACGCGCTCCCTCCGTGCATGTGTCCGAGCGCGGTGGACGCAGCAGGCGCGGCCGCAGAAACATTACCCGAGGTCGGGAGCACGAGCATCGACGCGGACGTGAGCGCAGATGCCGTGGAGTTGTTTATAGTCGTGGGCCCAGCACTGGGGAGCTGGTGCACACGCATTTCGCGTTGAACAAGCTTGGCATCGTAGGTGCGTCCCGAGGTGACCGCTGAGGAAGAGGGCCCCTGAAGGTGCGCAGCGACATGATATGGGGAAGGCGGCATGAACAGGTCAGGGACCGGGAAAACGAGATGAATGTGGTCAGAAACAAGAGCAATCTGCAAGATGTGAAAGGGAAGAACAACGGCCGACGGGAAGAAACGGGTCGATTGTTCGCGAGTGCGGACGTCAGCACACATGGCTGCCATCATTGAGCAGTGCTAACGTCGATGCCCGAATAACAGGCCATCACCGCTCCGCGCGAGGACCGAGTCCCAAATAGACGTGTGTGCGCATCACTCACCTTTGACGGCGAAGCGTGGATTTTTGAAGAGGACGGCGGCGATGTCATGGTGACGCTGGCACCGGCGCTGGCGTTGGCACTGGCGCTGACGTTGTTGCTGGCACCCGCGCTGGCAAACAGAAGGGAAGAGGGAGGAGACGACGAGGGCGGAACGGGCGACGGCGTCCGAGCACGGGAGCTGGCGTGACTTGAATTGACGGTCTGCTGCTTGTCGTGTCTGTCGCCAAAGAGCTTTTTTATATCGAAAGTGGAGTCGCGGCTGTCCCTGTTTGCAGCCGACGACGGAGAGAGGAATTGCAGCGGGCAGTTGGCGATGGCGGTCGTCGTCGACAGCGACGACGCCTCGCTGGACGCCCTTCGGTGTGTCTGGCCAATACCGGATTTGTCCTCGTGGGATTTACGGCCAACGGCGAGGACGTGGCGGCGACCTGCCATAGTTTACGTTGCCGGCGTCGAGCACGCTTCGTGGGCGTCGTCGCAGGCGCTCTGCTCGTTATCTGCCGCGTCGAGCTCATCACCTTGCCAGGATATTACTGGATTTCAGCCAGGATGCAGCTGACTTCTCTTCCGCTCCGTGAGAACTCGACGACCCCTGACTGTATGCGTCCCCTCGCCGCGCGTACTTACCCTGCTACGCAGTCATGGCGTCCCTGCAGCTGAAAGCCAAGGCAACCACGGACTACTGGCGCAAGCCTCCCAACATCGACGTGTCCGATGCTCCCATCTCTACGCGTACACTCTCTTCCACAGACTTCCACCGCGCGCGTGTGACAGTCTCCGCATCGTGGACACGACTCTACGACCAGGGTGGCCTGTTCATTCTCTTGCCAAGCAGCGTCGGAGAAACAACCGGTGGAACCGAACCAACAAAACGATGTTGGCTGAAGACGGGCATCGAGTTTTGCGGCGGACAGCCGAACTTGTCCACCGTAGCCGCACGCGAGTGGGCGGACTGGAGCCTGAACCCGTTGACCGGGAACAGCGTGACGATCGAGATCGCGAGAGAGCCCGTCGATTCTGCGAAGGGGTTAGGGTCTAGTCTGCTCATCTATTCTGTGGAAAACGGGCAGCGGTCGGCATTGCCGGTCAGGGAGGTGACGTGGGCGTTCGAGCACGAAGGCGAAATCGCTGTGGGCGTGTACGCGGCTCGTCCCACAAAAACTGAAGGAGACACCGGCGATGAGCTCATCGTGGACTTTGAAGGACTGATAATCGAGTGAATATATAGCAGCGGTGAGCGTATTCTTAAGTCTCTTTTGCTCATCCACATTCCACTCAGTCGGTTTCATAGGTTGTACGATAGGATTGGCTGGCAGCTAATGCATCCGCTAAATCTGACATCCGCAACCACGCATGCTCCTACGTGTGATCAATATCAATATCAAAGTCTGAAGCCCTCTCATATCAGGGCTTACTGTATCCCAACCGCGACGAGTTTGTCAAATCGTACGAGAAAGCACTGGCGTTCAGTCTAGCTTTTCCGACTATGGATATACGTGTACACAGTGGTTTCTGTGTTTTGTGTTGCTTCAAGTGCCGTCAAACCTCAAACGCAAAAGGCTGAAGTCTGCCACTTACTTATGTCAGGGGCACACGATTTGCCTACTCGCAAAGCCGCTAGCGGATCTAGCACCAAGTAATACACTTTTACCGACTCTCTAAAGCTTTATCTTACTGGTATATCGTCAAGTGCGAAGCAAAACCTCGCAAGAAATTCGCCTAACTGTTGAATGCACAAGGTGTCTTCAGGCTTACGCCGATTGCGCTTTGACCGAACTCCTGGACATGTCGGTTGGGATAAGACAATGCAGTCTCTGTCTGTGGCTGGCTCCGTCTAGACAATCGTCCAGCCTGGTCGCAATAACAACCATATGAGAATGCCACTGTGCTAAATGTTTCCTAAGGACAGCCGGCACTTGGCGGACTCTTCTTCTACGGCAGCCACTGACTTGACGACCCCGACGAATCATCTCTTGTAATCTGTTGTTTTCAGTACACCACAGCACCCCGACTCGAAGTAACTTAGCCGCCACCGTCACGATGGTGTAGTCCGATTACATCACCGGCAAATGCCGGGGGCGATGATCGGTCAGGCTAAGGCAAGGATTTTCAACCTGCTCTCCTCGCGCATCAGCTTTCAAAAGAAATATTAATTCACGCTTACCTTAAGGCCACACTCATCGGAGCATGAGAAGATCTGTGCTTACGAGGATGCATTTATCCGTTATCAGATCCGAGACTTAGCTAGGCCATTGGGAATTTGGAAAATAATACCCTTGAGCTTCTGGTGTAACGACGAACCTTCCAGCCCTATGCTCACGCTTGAAGCGGGCGACTGCTCACCACCCGACGCGTAGCTCCAAGCACCGGAAGCCCAGTGACGTGCGGGAAGTCGGACGTTTCGCCTCTCCTGGCACACCTGACGAAGCCTTCCCTGTAAATGCGCTGAGGGAGCACATAGGACAGAACGACACAGGTACAAAGCATCTGTCTGCGGCACCGACGTCGTGCTGAGGGCCCCCGATCAATGGCTAGCGGACTCGCGGTCCTATGATGCGGAGTGAATAAGTTCTTGTTCCTGACGGACAACATCAAGGAGACCGACCTGCGTTGGTGATCAATCGGACACATCCACTTTTAAGATCATCTTTCCGATTACAAACCTGTCTTGGCGGCGGAAGTTATCATGCGGTGATCTAACGGAGATCATTATGCCTCAATAGAACAGGTGGCACATTTGTGCGGTCATTCGAATGGCCCTCGACCAAATACACAGCCAACTATGTCGTTACGGGCCTCTTGCAACTTAATCGACCATACTGGCTTTTGTCGATCGGGCCCGTGTGATGAAGAAACATCTTACACATGTCCGACGGAATACTTTGAGTAGGGATCACATGAGGAGTACACAAGAATCTTACGAGAGTCCCACGAAGTTACCTAAGGCAATCTACGGGGGCGTCCTCCGAATTCGTACCAAAATCTACTCCGTCTATAACTACAGGCTCATCGTCATTTGCCGCCAGGTATAGGCCGAGGCCGGAAGGACGCAGCTCCACATTGAACTTGAAAGCCAGCTCCCCGTCCCATCAGCAGAAGATGCAACCCGAGTTCTCCGGCCAGGGCAATGCATGTATCAAAACGCAAGGCACCCGTCTTTATCGGTCACCCATCATAAAAACATCCTTGGGTTCTGCGGTTGTCCTATTGTTTTTTACCACTTGTCCATTCCCGCTTGCGTCCCTGCCGTTTATGACCGTGCTATATGGCAGATACCAGTGGCATTGGTTGGATTGTGCTCTGGTGCCGTGCCTCCGACGAGCCTCTCCTTTTGGACTCCAGAAAACTCCGTTAAGCCCGTAAACCTGAAATCTGTCTCTCATTCTATGCGTCTATGCTGTCTAGCTGCAGAGAACAAATGACTCCAATAACTTTGTGGTTTTTACACTGAACACGACTGTAGTTGTACGACTCGGGCACATATGAAATGAATGAGATATCCAGCACTGTCTATTGACATCTTAGCGCAGGAGGCCCATTTCGTGTATGTACCCGTTTCATGATCGGATGTATCTCGTGTATATGGATCTAACGGTTCATTCAAAGCACGGATGCGGCCCGCAGGGTGCGTTCCGCGTCTTCAGACCCTCGAGTTCCTGGTCTTATGCGTGCTATACATAGTACTATTATGCACACTAGCCGTGCTACGCCGTATGTCGCACGCTCATCTGGAATAACTGTACTGTGTCGAGCGACTAGCCTGGGATCTTGAAGGAAGCCGATTCAGCCACAGCTCCGCGGTTCTCGCAGGGATAATGCACCCGCTATCGCCCGTCTGTGGTAAAGCACATTTATACAGGAATTTCCAGGACATTTTACGGGAACAGGTATTTAAGCCACTCAGAAAACCTCGTATCTCCTCAGTGCTCCACATCCCGGCACACACATTGTTCTACATCTTTACTCAAGCACGATGAAGTTCTACCTCTCTCTATCAAGCTTTGTGGCCGCTGCCGCCATTTTTCTTTGCACTGGAGTAGTCGCATCTCCCGCTCCCGTTGCTGACCCCAAGCCAGTCGAAGACTGGAAGTCAGCCGTGGGCTGGGACGGCGACGTCCTCGAGAGCTCCGCCGTAGGCGTCCCAGCTTTCAAGAACGCGACCACCGATGAACTTGAGGTCCGCTCCACTTTCCGATTATATTATGATTGAATTTCAACATTAACTAAACTTCCGTAACAGAAACGCACTGTCGGCGGCGTATTCATCTGCACAGACATCAACTGGGGAGGAACCTGCGGATATGCCGTCCAGCCGATCGACGAGTGCATCATTCTCGGCTCCGACTGGGCATACAAGATCTCCAGCTTTGGACCGGACAAGTGCACGATCTGTTACGGTACGCTGCAGGAGTTATATTTTTCTTTCTCACAAAAGCCAACTAACTGTTCCTTTTCCCTTTCCACTTGCGTGAATCATGTCTCTGGCCCTGCAGCATACCAGTAAGCATATCCTTTCTTAGGATAGGAATGTTCATACTGATGCATTTCGTACTGACTCTAGGGAACCCTCCTGCGACGAAGCAAGCTGGGAGTTCACTTACCCAGGTGACGCGACCGGCGGTCTGGGCACGAGCGATCCCTGGAATGACCTCATCGCGGCTTTCATGTGCGAGCAGAGCTGCTAAATCGTGAACAGCAATTTCTTGAAACATATTAAGGGCTAAGGTTAATTTCCAACAATCGGGAAGATCGGGGCATATGGTTTTAATACTGGGTTTTTCGTTTTGGGATATAGTTTCGGGATGTATGAATTTGTTGTAAGGAATGTGGTTCGCCTGGTTTATGTAGGCTTTGTACGGTGCAATTTTAGGAAAATGGGGATGAGCAGATGCTTGTCGGAAAGAAAACAAGAAAGGTATCCCCGGTTTTGTTTCATACACGGTCAGGTATGTATGATGGGCCCCATTCTACTTTACGTCAGAGCGGGCTCATAACACATAGTGCGATGTGCATAATTTTAATCATGTCCTCGTTTTCAAGGCGGGATGCGGCGCAATAACTACCAAGAACCGATGCAGTGAAGCCCCTCAAATGAATATGATAATTTATACATAGTAACCTAACACGCGTTTTGTGCTCTTTCCAGTGGCGAGCACTGCTCACCAGCTCTCTTTAGAAAGGTAAAGGCCGGAGTGATTTCCCCAGCTCATCAGGTTAATGAGGGCTCAGCACGCGGTCATCAATATAAAAAAACAGTGCAGCGACGAAGATCGGATGGCCTGCACTAGGTATCGGATTCCATAACCCCCTTCCCGAGCCATAGCTATTAAAGAATAAGTCGAAAGGGGCCGGATTACTTCGGTGAGTGGGTGAGTGCGCATAAGAGGCCGAGCTAGCAGTTAGCGCCATGTAATCCAATTACATCACCGGCATATGCCGCGGGTGGTGATCGGCCAAGGCAAGTATTTTCAAGCCCCTCAGAAGTTCAACCTGTGCACACTGCACAGTGCATCAACTTTCATATATGTAGGTGAAAAATACTGATTTACGCTTACGTTTAAAGCCATAGTCATCGATGCATGAGAAGACTCGTGTTCACGAGAATGAGTTTTCAGATCCGAGGCTTAGCCGAGCTATTGGGCGTTTGGAAAACAATTCAAAACGCTTCTGGTCTAATGGCGAACCTTCCGAGTCCAGTCCTGATGCGCACGGTTGAAGCTAAGAAGGCACCCAATGTGTAGCCCCAAACCCTGGAGGTTCAGTGGCGTGCGGGTAGTCAGACATTTCGCCCTATCTGGTACACCTGATGAAGACTTCTCTGCAGGAGCGCTGAGGGAGCGCATGGGACAGAACGACACAGGCACAAAGCGCCTGTCAGCAGTACCGACATAGAGTTGAGAGCCTCCGATCAGGAGAATGGCTACCAGACTCGCGGCCCTTTGATGCATAATGAATGGGCCCTCGTTCCTGGCAGGCAATATCAAGGAGGCCGACCGGCGTTGGTGGCCAATCAGCCACATTCGCTTTCAAGATCATCTTTCCGATTGCGGATATGTCTTGGCAGCGGAGGTTATCATGCGGCGGCCCAACAAAGATCATCATGCCTCCATAGAATAGGTGGCACGGCGGTGCGGTAGCTCGGATGGCCACAAACTATGTCATTACGAACCACTTGCAACTTAATCGGCTATACTGGCTTCTGTCGACCGAGCCCGGGCGATGAAGAATCGTCTTACACATGTCCGACAAAATACTTTGAGTAGGGATCACATGAGGGGTCCCCACGAAGTTACCCAAGGCAACCTACGGGGTGTCCTACGAATTCGTACCGGGATCCATTCCGTCTATAACTATAGGCTCATGGTTTCATTTGCCGCTGGGTATGACCACAGGCCGGAAGGACACAGCCCCACATTGAACTTGAAAACCAGCTCCTCGTCCCATCAGCAGAATATGCAACCCGAATTCTCCGGCCAGGGCAATGCCTGCATCAAAACGCAAGGCACTTGTCTTTGTCAGTCACCCATCGTGGAAACGTCCTCGGGTTTAGCGCTTGTGTCCCAGTTTTTTACGGCTTGTCTATCCCCGCTCGCGTCCTTGTCAGCTATGACCATGGAATACGGCAGATGCCAGTGACATTGATTGGATTGTGCTCTAGCGTTGTGCCCCCGACGAGCCTCTCCATTTGGACTCCAGAGAACTCCGTTGAGTCCGTAAACCTGAAATCTGTCTCTCATTCTATGCGTCTATTATGTCTAGCTGCAGAGAACAAATGACACCAGTGACTTTGTGGTTTGTACTCCTGACCGTGGGAGTGGTTTTTACACTGTACACGACTGTAGTCGTACGACTCGGGCACAATGAAATGAATGAGATATCCAGCACTGTCTATTGACATCTTAGCGCAGGAGGCCCATTTCGTGTATCAGGAGTGCCCGTTTCATGATCGGATGTATCTCGTGTATATGGATCGAACGGTTCATTCAAAGCACGGATACGGCCCGTAGGATGCGTTCCGCGTCTTCAGACGCTCGAGTTCCTGTTTTTATGCGTGCTATAGTACTACTATGCACACAAGCCGATCTACGCCGTACGCCACACGCTCATCTGCAATGACTGTCCTGTGCCGAGCGACTAGCCTGGGACCTTGAAGGAAGCCGATTCAGCCATAGTTCCGCGGTTCTCGCAAGGATAATGCACTCGCTATCGCCCGCCTGTGGCAAAGCGCATTTATACAGAATTTCCAGGACATTTTACGGGAACAGGTATTTAAGCCACTCAGGAAACCTCGTATCTCATCTGTGTTCCACACCCCGGCACACACATTGTTCTACTCTTTACTCCAGTACGATGAAGTTCTCTTTCTCTCTGTCAAGCTTTGTGACCGCTGCCGCCATTTTTCTTTGCACTGGAGTAGCCGCATCTCCCGCTCCCGTTGCTGACCCCAAGCCAGTCGAGGACTGGAAGTCAGCTGTGGGCTGGGACGGCGATATCCTCGAGAGCTCCGCCGTAGGGGTCCCAGCTTTCAAGAATGCGAGCACTGATGAACTTGAGGTCCGCTCCACTTTCCGATTATATTATGATTAATATTCGACTTATACCGTGCTTCCGTAACAGAAACGCACTGTCGGCGGCGTATACATCTGCACAGACATCAACTATGGAGGAACCTGTGGATTTGCCGTCCAGCCGCTTGACGAGTGTATCATCCTCGGCTCCGACTGGGCGTACAAGATCTCTAGCTTTGGTCCGGACGCATGCACGATCTGTTACGGTGCGCTGCAGGAGTTGTATTTTTCTTTCTCACAAAGGCCAACTGACTGACCTTCTCCCCCCCCACTCGCGTGAATCATGCCTCTGGCTCTGCAGCATACCAGTAAGCATATCCTTTCTTGGGATAGGAATGTTCATACTGATGCATTTCGTACTGACTCTAGGGAACCCTCCTGCGACGAAGCAAGCTGGGAGTTCACTTACCCAGGTGACGGGACCGGCGGCCTGGGCACGAGCGATCCCTGGAACGATCTCATCGCGGCGTTCATGTGCGAGCAGAGCTGCTAGATCGTGAACAGCAATTTCTTGAAACATATCAAGGGTTAAGGTCGATTCCTAACAATTGAAAAGATACGACAGAGGGTTGTAATACTGGGTTTTTTATGATATCGTTTTGGGATGTATGAATTTGTAGGCTTTGTGCGGTGCAATTTTAGGAAAATGGGATTGAGCAGATGCTTATCGGAAGGCGAAGAAAAAAATATCCCTTGGTCCTGTGAGTCCGTACACGGACAGGTATGTATCTTACGTTAGAATGGGCTCATCACACACACATGATATGCATATTTTTAATGATTTCATTCTATGTTCTCGTTTTCAAGGCAGGCGTGGCGCAATAACTACTAAAAAGCGACGCAGTGAATCCTCCCCCCCCCGGCGAATGAACTTGATAATCTATACATGGTAACCTAACACGCGTTTTGTGCTCTTGCAAGTGACAAACACTGTTCACTAGCTCTCTCAAGAAAGATAAAGACCAGAGTGATTTCCTTAGCTCATCAGGTTAATGCTCTCCGACATGATTTCGCAAGCGCAAGCGGAACTATTTATGTCACGACAGTACGCATGTGTGTATAGTTGGAAAGTCAATGAGAGGTGGAGAATTGAGGAAGAAATCGCATTGCAGACTAAACAGAAACGTTCGTTAGTTCGAACGAAATAATGTGATCGGAAACGAACACTCCCTTTATCGAGACATAGCTACTGAAGGATAGGTCGAAAGGGGCTGGATTACTTCGGTGAGTGGATGAGAGCGCATAAGAGGCCGAGCTCTAACTTGAGAGCGGCAATTGCCGGCGAGCAACCAGCACCGTGATGGTGTAATCCAATTAGTACATCACCGGCATTTAGCGATCGGCCAGGAGCGGGAATTTTCTCAGAAGTTCAACTTGTACATCAACTTTCATATGTAGGTGAAAAATATTGAGCTTACCTTTAAAGCGATGGTCATCGGCGCATGAGAAGACTCGTGTTCACGAGAATGCATCATCAGATCCGAGGCTTAGCCGAGCTATTGTGCATTTGGAAAATAATACTTCTGGTCTAACAATGAACCTTCCGAGTCCGCACGATTGGGGCGCCCAATTGTAGCTTCAAACCCCGGAGGTTCAGTGGCGTGCGGATAGTCAGACATTCCGCCCTGTCTGGTATACCTGATGAAGTCTTCCCTGTAGGGGCGCTGGGGGAGCGCATGGGACAGAATGACACAGGCACAAAGCGCCCGTCAGCGGTACCGACAAGGCGTTGAGAGCCTCCGACTCGGACCAAGAGAATGGCTAGCAGACTCGCGGCCTTTCGCGGACAGTATCAAGGAGACCGACCGGCGTTGATGATCAATCGGCCACATTCGCTTTTAAGATCATCTTTCCGATCGCAAATGTCTTGGCAGCGGAGGTTATCATGCGGCGATGTAACGGAGATCACCATGCCTCCAATTTGTATAGCTGCCGCATCAACGCAATCACTCGAATGTTTCTCGACCCAATACACAGTCAACTGTGTCGTTACAAATCTCTTGGAGCCTAATCGGCCATGCTGACCTCTGTCGACCGAGCTTGGGCGATGAAGAATCGTCTCACATATCTGGATATCTGGCGAAATACTTTGAGTGAAAGTTACATGCGAAGTCCACAAGGATCGAGAATCTCACGAAATTACCTAAGACAACCTGTGAGGACGTCTTCCGGAGCAAAATCCGCTATGTCTAGAACTGTAGGCCCGTTTATAGGCCCGTTGTTTCATTTGCCTCCGGGTATGGTTGAGTCCAGAGGGCGCAGCATCATATTAAAGGCCAGCTCCTCTTCCCATCAGCAAAAAAATGTAGCCCGAATTCCCAGGCCAGGGCAATGCATGTATCAAAACGCAAGGCATCTGTCCTTGCCGGTCACCCATCACAATTATCCCTTGGGTCCGGTGCTTAGTCCAATTCTTTTCCCTCTTGTTCTTTCCTCGCTCGTAACGTTCTTACCGCCTATGGCGGTGCAATACAGCAGACCCTAGCTGCGTTGTTTGGATTGTGTACTATGGGTCTCTCCTTCCGGACTCTAGAAAGTTCCGTTAATCCTGTGATCTCATTCCGTACGTCCAAGCTTTCTGGTTGCAAGGGACAAAGAGGAGTAATGATTTTGCGATTTCCCTCCTGATCGCGTGAGTGATTTTTACGCTGCACACGACCGTAGTCGTCCGACTCGGGCATATGTGGAATGAAAGTCATCTCATGGTGAGATATTCAGCACTGTCCATTAACATCTGCTCACTCCGTATATTAGGAGCGTCTATTTCATGATCGGATACAACTCGCCTATATGGCTCTAGCAGAGTATTCAAAGTACGTATACAGTCTGTAGATGCGTTCCGCGTCTTCAGACGCTCCTGGTCTTATGCGTGCTATAGTACTACTATGCACACAAGCCGTGCTACGCCGCATGCCACACGCACATTTGCAATGTCCGTACTGTGCCGGACAACTAGCCAAGGATTTTGAAGGAAGCCGATTCAGCTACAGCTCCGCTCTTTTCGCAAGGATTATGTACCCGCTATCGCCCGCATGAGTGAGTCGCATATATACAGGAATTTCCAGGCTATTTTACGGGAGCAGGTATTTAAGCCACTTGGGATATCCTCAGTGTTCATCACTCCAGTACGAGTCATTCCACGACTTCACTCTAACACGATGAAGTTCTCCCTCTTTCTGTCAAGCCTTGTGGCTGCTGTCTTAGTTTCTCTTTGCACTGGAGTAGCTGCATCTCCCGCTCCCATTGCTGAGCCCAAGCCGGTCGAGGACCGGAAGTCAGCAGTGGGCTGGGATGGCAGCGCACTCGAAAGCTCCGCCATTGGTGTCCCCGCTTTTATGAACGCAACCACCGATGAACTCGAGGTCAGGTCCATTTTCAATTTTGTACTATTATTGTTGTTCAACTTTTACTGTGCTTCCGTAACAGAAACGCACCGTCGGTGGTGTATTCATTTGCACGGACATCAACTGGGGAGGAACCTGCGGATATGCCGTTCAGCCGATTGACGAGTGCATCATTCTCGGCTCCGACTGGGCCTACAAGATCTCCAGCTTTGGTCCGGATGAATGCACGACCTGCTTCGGTGCGCTTCGGAAGCCACATTTTTATTCCTCACGAAAACCAGCTAATTTTTTTCTCTTCCGATTGTTGCGTGGACCAATTCTTTTGCTACAGCATACTCGTAAGCATACCGCTTCTTACAAAAGGAATGTCCAAACTGAAGCATTCTTCACCGAATTCTAGGCAACCCTCCTGCGCTGAAGAAAGCTGGGAGTTCACTTACCCAGGTGACGCGACTGGTGGTCTGGGCACGAGCGACCTCTGGAATGATCTCATCGCGGCTTTCATGTGCGAGCAGAGCTGCTAAATTACGAACAGCAATTTCTTGAAACATATTGAGGGCTAAGGTCGATTTCTAACAATCGGGAAGAACGGGGCATATAGTTGTAGTACTGGGTTTTTCGCTTTGTGATATCGTTTTGGGGAGTATGAATTTGTTGTAAGGAATTAATGTGGTCCGCCTGTCATATGTAGGCTTTGTACCGTGACGGTGGAATCTTAGGAAAATGAGGTTGGACAGATGCCACCGGCATATGCCGCGGTTGGCGATTGGCCGAAAGCAGGAATTCAGGCTCCTCAGAACTTGTGCATCAACTTTCATCCGTAGGTGAAAAATACTGATTTACGCTTACCTTTAAAGCCATAGTCATCGGTGCATGAGGAAACTCGTGTTTACGAGAATGCATCATCAGATCCGAGGCTTGGCCGAGCTATTGTACATTTGGAAAACAATACTTCTGGTCTAATGGTGAACCTTCCGAGTCCGGTCCCGACGCGCACGATATGGGCGCCCAATTGTAGCTTCAAGCACCGGAGGTACAGTGCCGTGCGGATAGTCAGACATTCCGCCCTATCTGTTACACCTGATGAAGCCTTCTCTGTAGGAGCGCTGAGGGAGCGCATGGGGCAGAACGACGCAGGCACAAAGCGCCCGTTGGTGGTATCGACATAACGTTGAGAATCTCCGATCAAGAGAATGGCCAACAGACTCGCGGCCCTTTGATGCGTAATGAATGGGCTCTCGTTCCTCGCTGACAATATCAAGAGACCGACCGACACCAATCGTCCACATTTGCTTTTCAAGATCATCTTTCCGATTACAAATATGTCTTGGCAGCGGAGGTTATCATGGCGGCGATGCACGGAGATCATCATGATCATGCCCCCTAGAACAGCTACCACATCGACGCAATCGCTCGAATAGTTCTCGACCCGATACACAGCCAACTGTGTCATTATGAACCAAATCGATCATGCTGACCTCTGTCGACCGAGCCTGGACGATGAAGAATCGTCTTACATATCTGACGGAAAGTACTTTGGGTAGGATTTACGTGCGAAGTCCACAAGGTCGAGAATCCCACGACATTACCTAAGACAACCTATGAGGACGTCTTCTAGATTCAAAGCAAAATCTGCTACTATGTCTAGAACTATAGGCGACTCTAGCAGAGTATTCAAAGTACATATACGGCCCGTAGAATGCGTCCTGCGCCCTGAAGACACTCGAGCTCCTGGTCTTACGTGCGCTAAAGTACAGTACTATGGACACAAGCCGTGCAACACCGTAAGCCATGCGCACTTTGGCAATGCAATGCAGCGGCATCGTGTTGTGCCGGATGACTAGCCTAGGATCTTGAAGGAAGTCGATACAGCCGCAGCCCCGCCCTTCTCGAAAGAATTATGTACCCGCTATCGCCCGCCTGAGTAATCACAATTATACGGGAATTTCCAGGACATTTTATGGGAGCAGGTATTTAAGCCACTCAGGAAACATCATATCTCCTCAGTGTTCCGCACCTTGGTACGATTCGTTCCACGACTCCACTCCAACACGATGAAATTCTCCCTCTCTCTGTCAAGCTTTGTGGCCGCCGTCGCAATTTCTCTTTGCACGGGAGTAGCTGCTTCTCCCGCTCCCGTTTCTGAGCCTAAGCCAGTCGAGGACTGGAAGTCAGCAGTGGGCTGGGACGGCGCCGTCCTCGAGAGCCCCGCCGTAGGCGTCCCGGCTTTCAAAAACACAACCACCGATGCACTCGAGGTCCAGCCAATTTTCCACTTACTCTGTGATTAGTATTCGACTTGTAACGTGTTTCCGTAACAGAAACGCACTGTCGGCGGCGTATACATCTGTACAGACATCGACTGGGAAGGAACCTGCGGATATGCCGTCCAACCGCTTGAGGAATGAATCATCCTCGGCTCCGACTGGGCCTACCAGATCTCCAGCTTTGGACCGGACGAATGCACGATCTGTTTCGGTGCGCTACAGGATCTGTATTTTTCTTTCTCACGAAAACAACTAACTGTTCTTTTCCTTTTCTATATGCGCGGGCCGCTTGTTTGGTATATATAGGATACGAGTAAGCGCATGTTTTCTTAGGAAAGGATGTTCATGCTGATTTATTTCTTACCGAACTCCAGGTCGCCCTCCTGTAACGAAGCAAGCTGGGAGTTCACTTACCCAGGTGACCCGACTGGTGGTCTGGGCACGAGTGACCCCTGGAACGATCTCATCGCCGCTTTCATGTGCGAGCAGAGCTGCTAAATCGTGAACGTCAATTCCTTGAAACATATTAAGGGTCAAGGTCGATTTCTAATAATCGGGGAGAACGGGGCATACGGTTGTAATATTGGGTTTTTTGTTTGTGATATCGTTTTGGGGTGTATGGATTTGTTGTAAGGAATGTGGTCCTCCTGTCTTACGTAGGCTCTGTACGGTGCAATCTTTAGAAAATGGGATTGAACAGATGCTTGTCAGAAAGAAAAGAACAAAGGTATCCCCTGGTCCTGTTCCATACACGGTCAGGTATGTATGTACGATGGGTCCACTTCACGTCGAAATGAGCTAAGCAGTTCCCCTTTATGTATACCGGAATTCTTTGAGGCGCGCCACGTGCGGTTGATTATCAATCTACAACGATTTCCCGCGATGCGAAATTGAAAATATCGGGCTGCTCACTCCTCGCGATCAAGGAGACTCCTGGTAATATTGTGATCACTCCGCCACATACACTTAGAAAATCATTTTTCGACTACAACATACGAACCTCGACAGCGGAAGTTTTTCTTGTCTACGGCGATCCGGCGAGGATCGTCATACATCTAGAACACTGCCGCGATCATGCGTCCAATCAATTGTGTCTCGATCATTCCTTGAAGCCGAATCGATCGCATTAACCCTTGTCGGCCTTAAGGCGAACACCGACCCCACTGATAAATACCCGCCTTAGACGGGCCCGGCAGGAATTTTTATTTCGAAGTTATTAGTGGGGGGTGACTTACGGGAATACCTCCGATTCCGAATGTCGCACCAAAATCCGCTCCTTTTGAAACGTCAGGTGTAGGGTCGATGCTAGGGGCGATGCAGCTTTCATGTCGGACGAGCAAATCTGCGGTCGGCACCCCCCCCATCAGCAGCAGATGTCACCCGAATTCTCCGGCCAGGGCGACATCAAAAACATAAGGTGCCTGTATGTGTCTGCCCATCATAGAAGCATTCCTTGAACTTGACCCTCACATCCGATTACCGTTTTCATGTTGCTCTTCGCGCTCGCACCCTGACCGGTTTATGACCCTGCAACTCGGGGAAAGTCAGCGATTATTGGTGAGGTTGGACTCTTGCACTACGCCTGCGACAAGTTCTAGGTTTAAGAAAACTCTATCAGGTCTTCAAATATGACGATCCGGTTTTAATCCCGTACACCGCCACTGTTGAGAAATAAATGACTACGAGAATGTCACGACGTGTAATCCTGATTAGAGGAGTGGTCGTTAGCGCCACATACGATTGTGTAGCCGTATGGCTCGGGCACAGGTGAGATGAAGGACATTCCAGACTGACACCCACCACCGGCATATGTTCGCAGGAAACCTACTAACTTTAAGAGCTCCTGTTTCATACGATCGGACATACCTACGCTTATAGCTCTAGCGGAGTATACGCTCTAAGCACGGACTCGGCTCGTAACGCACGGCACGCATCATGCCCGAACTCTTTGTTATGTAAGCGCCGCTCCCTGGCCGTAAACCGCAAGTACGAGCGGTTGCAGCGTGGTGCAGCGGTACCGTGCTATGCCGGGCGACAACTGCAAGATCTAGAAGGAGGCCGATTCAGCCACAGCCCCGTGCTCCACGCAAGGGTGGTGTCCTCTTAGGGCAAAGCAATAATATAGCATTTTCTAAGGCATTTTGCGAGAACAGGTATTTAAGCACCCAGGAAGCCTCAGTTCTCTTCAGTATCCCATCCCTGGTACATACTTCGTCCCGCAACTCCGACTCTATCACAATGCAGTTCTCCCTCTCCTTTTCAAGCTTGGTCGCTGTTGCCGTCATTGCACTCTCCACTGGAACAGCTGCGTCCCCTACTCCTGCTCCTGCTACTGAGACGCTCGAGGTTCCGTCTATTCTCTACCTGCCCTATTATTGTCATTAACCCCCTTTTTATGCTTCTGAAACAGAAACGCACCGTTGGCGGCGTGTACATCTGCACGGACCTCAACTGGGAAGGCACCTGCGGGTACGCTGTCCAGCCGCTTGAAGAATGCATCGTCCTCGGCTCGGAATGGTCCGACCAGATTTCCAGCTTTGGTCCGGACGAATGCACGACCTGCTTCGGTGCGTTACTGATATCCTTTATTTTCTTCATAAAAGCTGACTATTCTATTTTGTTCGATCTGCATTTCTAAAACAGGATACGAGTGAGCATTCCATTTCCCCTCGAGTGAAAATGAACAATACTGATTTATTCCCTTCCGAATTTCTAGGGAGAGTTCATGCAGCGAAGCAAGTTGGGAGTTCAACTACCCAGGCGACGGGTCCGGCGGTCTATCCACAAACAACCCCTGGAACGATAACATTCGAGCTTTCATGTGCGAGAAGTCCTGCTAAAGCGAGCGGCGCAGCGGTTATTAGGGTCCTTTCTCTGGGAAGTTGTGGCAACCGGGAAAGGGAACGCGGTCTAAGGCTGTAATTTTGAACTTTTTTGTGATCACTGTGTTTGGGCTGTATCAGATCTTGTAATGCACACTATTCTCGTTCTTGTGGGCTTCGCTCCCTAGTAAAGTGTTTTAGTCCCCACCTGGTATTGGAATATTTCCCGCTTCTATTTTACCTGGGGACGTGATGATGTGTGTACAGTTCTTTAGTACTACTGTTAATGATCGTGCTACTGTTGGAACGGCTCTAAGTCCGAACGAGGTAAGCAATATTAATCGGAACATACCGCAAAACCTTAGTCATAGCTCCGCCTGCTTAAGCCCTTCTGTGAAACAGCCACCTGAGCTCATTAAGTCGGATGCAAATGTTAGTATGAGTCCCCAGAAGCGTGGAGTGAGACTGTGAGTATAGAGGGGGCTAAAGTTACGAGCAGATAACGAAACGGATTGTGAAGCATTTTTTCGAGTTCCCAGAGATTTTTCCATGCACTGAAGAAGCCGGGGGTGGCCCAAATCTAGAGATGGATTTTTGATGGCGATGCGAGAACAAGATCGTTGGAGAGTTACAAAGACTAATAGGGCGTATTGTGGTTAATATCAATTATCACATTTCATCGAGCTTCATCCAGGTGTTCGGGTATAACTAAAAGCTGCCGCCGGTGCTAGTTGGTTGAATGGTGTATTTAGTGATGACTAATCTTACCAAACAAGTCGTGAGATCCACATACCAAATTAGCACATACAGGTAAAGCGTTGGCTGCTCGTCGTGCTGGACGTCCTCAACGATGGCGACGAAGAAAGCGGCGGATCACACACTTTACCATCTCAACCCCAGGGGGTTCTGGAAGAAATTCCGCGACGCGGTTGTTATCAACCCAGAAATATCGAGCGGTCTTCCACTCGCCGACGTCAACAGGTATCCCCAACCAGCCTCGAGACCGGAGAAGTACGCGACGCCCGCGACTAAAGGTGTGTCTTCGTCTAATCGCCGCGAAAGTGCTGAAGAGTTGAATGTTCATGTTGCGTAGCTTCTGACCCTGCGCAGAACCCGTATTGGAAGCGCGACGTGCGGCGCGCGTACCCGCAACTCTCCGTCGTCACCCAGGACGAACTCTCAACATTCCTTCTCCAATCCCCTGAGCAGCCTGCGTACGCCCTCTATACCTCACGCTGCTCACGAAACCCGCCTCTCTGACAACGCAGCTACTTATTTAGCGTCAGTGCCCCTACTGACGGTCAGCCGGCGGCCGCCGCAGAAAGTGCTTCTGTTCCCGCAACACGCGCCCCCGCCGTCGACCTCACAGCGGCCATTGCGACCATTGCAAGCGCGCGGAAGGCGTACTCGGAATCACGCCTGCCACCAATACCTCCAACCTCTTACAAGCGCTGGAAGCCCGAGGACGCGCCCGACGCACCGCATGACCCGCACTCGTACTTCCCTATGAGCTTAGTACGATGAATGGCGCGCCCGCCGTTGAGGGTGCAGAATCCGGGTTGATTCCTCCGTTCGGGTGAGACCTTTTAGACTGGAAGTTCGATCGGGGAGTACGGTCTGGTACATTTTTAGAGACGCTGCGTGTCCCGTCTTGCTTTAAATGCAAACTTTTCATTCCTCCTGCAATTGTTACACCACGTTTCGCGCCCCTTTGAAAACAGTGAAAATGTCTTTCCGTGAGCGGATAGGGTTTATTCTTTGGTTTTGATTCACCCATCGGAGTTTTGCGGTGATTCTAATTTAGACGAATGACCAGCGTCGTTTGCCACGATGTTTCCTCCTTTCTTTCACTAACTTTCTCTACAGCCACTCGCAACCATCTCTCACTTCAAGAGGTTTCTCCTTGGCCTGTGGCAGCATATGTATTCTCGGATCCTTCAAAGGCGTCTTACACTGCTCAGAAAACGAACGACGCAAGATCACGTCATCGTGCCGGAAGCGGCTTGAAAATTGTCGGGGCTCGCGCAATAGTTGGTATGCAAATTTTCGCAGCTGCAAGTTCTAGAGTCGACGTGTTCGACGCCTGTATCGCGACATCTTGCGTATGACTCGGCTATAACATGACTACGCAAAAACAACTTTTTCCCGTTCCCTCTACTCCCCCCTCCTCACTGGAAAGATTGTACTAGTCTTGAAGCTCTAGCAAATGTCGACGTCCCTTCTTTTATCTGGGGGTCTCAATGCTCTTAAAAAGATAGATGAGAAGGCTCCGCCACCCAAGTTTTCCGTACCCGACCACCCGTCAGTACAGCTGCTGGAGAAACTACGCTCTGAGAAAGGCTCAAGCCCTCCGCCACCCTACGTACACCGCGACCCGCACGAACAGCCGACTTTTACCCAGGAGTCAATTGTTCACCCAGTACACCCTGTTCTCTATCTTCCCCCTCTCATCTCGTCCCTCCCGTCTTCTTCTGCACCTGCGTACACCCCCTCCGACCCTGAGTCTGGACCTCTCACAGACGCCGAGCAGACGCTCCCACCTCCGGCCGTCTTGACGACAGAGACGCGCCTGCCTGCAATCGACCCCGTCTCGCTCTCGCTGCACCGCGCGTTGCACTACTTCCGGCCTTTGTCGGAGAAGTACGCGGCTACGCCGTATGCGGACGCGTTCAACTGGGCCGAGCTCCGACTCCTGGAAGAAGAGGAGCGCGAATGGTATTGCGTGGCGTTTCGATCGCGAAGAAAAGAAGGCAGCGACGGCGATGGTGAACACCCTTTCGTCTGCCTTTCGTCGCGAGTAGCCGGGGAATGCTAAATATTTTTTTCTATCTAGCACTGTATGAGGCGGACAAGAAGGCTCACGAAGAGGCCGTTCAGAACGGAGGGGTAAGCACTTACACCCTCTCCTTATTTCTTTCAGCTCATCTCTTTCATTTCTCCGTGCACAGCTTCTCATGTACTGGTACGGTGTTCCGGACCCGACCACGGGACTCAACCTCGCGACGTGTATTTGGCAGTCGCGCGCGCACGCAGCCGCTGCGAACGCACGTCCGGACCACATCCGCGCGATGCGGTTGGCTCGCGACTCATATGAGGTCTATGACTTGGAGCGACATGTGTTACGGAAGAGTCAGGGCACCACACGTGTGGAAATCGTGGAGTACGGAGGCGGCGATGTTGGATGGTAGTAGAACAGGGGCCGGGCCCCGCCGTTCAATTCGACTGTCCTCTTAGACTCAAGGTGGCAAAGTTTTCTATTTTTTTTTAAATTTTGATTTAGGGTGTCGCCTCGGAATTGCTCTCTTGTTGAAATTGCTATCTGATAATTTATTCCCTAGACACGTTGCTGTACTGTTATAATTAGAGTTACCCTTGCTATTCGGAATATCAAGCTTCCCAGTCCTCGATCGAGTCGTCGTCCGACCCTTCAAACATCTTCCAGACGTCAGTATCATCGTAAGTTTCTGTGTTCGTCGTGTTCGCCTTCGACTTCGGCGCTGTGGCGTCCCCACCCAATGGCTTCAATTATAAAGAGTTGAAGGGTCAAAACACGCTTCTGCCACAGGCGGGTAAAGGATGAGAGCTTACCTCGTTTGCGCAGACTCCTTCCCAGACATCGCGAACAGGGAGCAGCTCGCCGTCGTCTTCGCTGCTTAGGGGGGAAAGGTAAATTCCCGGCGCAGGTGCAAATGCAGGTCGGAACTTCGCCGGCTTCGATATGGTTGTTGCGGTGGTCTTCTTTGTCTCCAGTGACGTTGACACCAGCGCGTTCTTAGCCAGCCCGAGGGGCTCGGCATTGAGTTCTTTCAATTTTCTGTCCGCTTCTTTTGCTGGAGGCAGTTTCGGAGGCGGGGTGCACGGTTCGGCGGGTACCTCGGTACCAGAATCGGGAACGTTACGAAAACCCATATTAGGAGTAGCAAAAATGTTGTGCTGTGTTGAAAGAGGCCAGTCTGGAGCGGGTTCTGGCGCGGTCCCGGAATCGTCTGCGAAGGCAATACGCACGTAGGGAGACGAAGAGCTGAGCTTGATTGCGTGTACCGGAGTTGGAACTTTACGGACTGGAGTTCGCATCACGAGTGTTTCATCCCTTCGGAGTATGTCCTGCAAGTTGTCCAGCGCGTCAAGAGTAAAGTCCTCATTTGTTAGATTAACGTCATCGTAAGCCATCCCAGATCCACCTTCTATCTTGTTGGCTATTTCAGTGTGATGTCTGGACACGAAACGCGATACATTCGTCAGCTTGTTCTCAGACTCGAGTTCAATGTCGTCAAAGGGAGAATCCGCATAGTCAGTAATAGAAGGATCCTCAGTCGGAGAATTAAAGTATACAGTAGGCGGAGCACAGAAGATAGGACCGGGCGTCGAAAACGGTCTTTGATATTCCAGGTTGAGGTTAAGGTCCGTGTCGTGAGTTGTAAAATTTGGGTCGAACATCTTAGTGGGGTCATCGTTGGCAGACCTAGTGTTGTCAGCAAGTGTCAGGGAGTCCGAAGAAGTGTCACAAAGAGCGAACAAAATATCATCGTTTTCAGTCGTGTCTTTGATACTGGTGTGGCGATTAGGGTTTAGTGTAAATACAGAGAACCGAGAAGCCGGGCCAGGCGTAACAAAAGGGTTCAAATTGGTCAAATGGTCGTCAGTTCGAGTAGCGAGGGGCGAAGGCAGCCGATAGTGAGCCTTAGTGTGGTTTAGGTTAGAAACTGGAAGTGGCGAGCTGCGAGATGGCGTCAGAAAGTGCACGGATTTATTCACGAAAGGTCCGGGTTGGGCAAAAGGACGAATTTCTTGAGCAACGTCTTGAACTACGTCATAGCCAAGGTTGTCGCCTGGGACGAAGTATTCCCCCTCATACTCAGTCGTGGTTGCGTCTTCCTCACCTTCTTGAGAGCCCGCGACCGGAGGAGCGAAAGCAAAGACGCCAGCATCTACATTCTCAGCCTGAGTGTCATTTTGGAGAGTATTATCGTACGGGTTGAATCCTTGTAGCTGCCCGTGAGCTTGCTCTGGCTCATAATCAGATACAAAATCACGAAGAGGATAACCCGGCTCCAGAGTGGAGAATGTATGGAAAAGCCACCCAGGCAGTTCTCGTGGCTGTAGTCTCCGATAAGGTCTTCCGATACCCAAAGACAGTTCAGTGAAATCCATACCTTTTGTGTGGAAGGGTCAGGGCAATTTGCACCGTCTCGCCAAGAGGGCAACTTATTTTTGGGGAACGAGATCATACCCTGGAAGTCTGATGAACTGTTGGCCTTGATAACGGAGAACTCGCTTCCCAGACTATTTCCGTTAACAGCGTTGTGAATAGCGTCAACAGGAGTTCGAGGTGCTTCAAAGCTGACGACGGACGACGACGACGCGTCGTTGGACGAAACTCGCGGGCGTTTTGCACCAGATGACAAAAGGCCCTCCGTATATGAGGTATTAGCGCGATGGAGCATCTGCGCCATACGGCCGTTCAAGCCATTGTGCTTTTTTTGTTTCGCTGGCCGCCTTCCGATACTGAACCAGTCGTAACTGCGGTCGCTCGGTGTAGTACGCACCGGGGAAATGCTTCCGACACGTCAGTACCCGGGACAATAAGAGCTGCATGTATGGTTAGAGCGCACAAATTGCTGCCATATTCACTGGTATTGTTTCCATTCATGCGCACGGATTCGGGGAGCGACCTTGCACGCACTGGCATGGTTTTAGCAGAAAAGTTAGCCGCCAGCCAATAGTGAATTACTGGCGGGCATGTCACGCATACAGTCACGGATGTGTCACAGTCAGCCACGCGCGCCTATATCACTTGCCAGTGGCTGAACAACTCGCGAAAACATCTTTCTTTACTACTACCGCCATCCCCTGCAACCCCATCGCACCCGAGCCATCTCTGCACGCCACTCTTTCAAATCCAACAACAAAATATGCCTGCAATTAACAAGATTCTCTGCCTCGTCTCTCTTCTCGTCCTAGTTTCCGCCTCCGCCGTTTCGCCAGAGGCCAGCGCCAGATCTCTAAGTAGGGGCTCACACGGGTTCAAACGGCAGCTCCGCAACGCCGATTTTAGTACTGGAAATGTTCCTCCGGATATCTCTCAGCCAGGGACCGACCAGCAGCCATCCTCGCCTTCTCAGTCACCCACACCCAACGTCCTCGAGGCTCAACCGACCGCCGATGCGACTGGAAGTCCCCCATCAGGCTAATGTGGATGGTCAACCCGGTTCTTGTGGACGCTCATTCTGTGACCTTGGGACCCTATCGCTTATCAAACTCGTGTTCTTGTGCCTTGAGTATCTGTCTACTCTGTCTTGAAGATTTTATTCTCCACTGCGCTTTATGTATGGATGACGACTCGGCTCAGACCGTTTTTTCTTGCACTGGAAACATCTCTGCATAAGGGATTGGAACATGGAATACGACTTAAATTTTTGTTATGAAATGATACATATCAAGTCTCGAATGTACATGCTACTGGGTATTTGGATTATCTGTCAATTGATGACTATCTCTCAATGAATGAAATTGGCCGTGTTCTCCCGTTAGCTGTGCGCTGTATAAAGACGAGTATTGTGCGTGATAATTGAAGTACTAATTGACTTTGTTGAGTCCAAGCCGCGCGTCCTGATCCATGCACGGACGAAAGCTATCATAGCTCGTTCTATTGTGTCGCGCAAGTGGACTGGGGCATAGTAATTTGAAAGAACCCAATAGCAATTGGACTGGTTCGCCGTGACCGATGCGCATCGCAATTGCTCCAACTTTGTTCCCGTCGAGGAATAATAGATATATTCACCTGATAGCCGGGCTGAAGACCCTTCGGTGGAAGTCAAATCGAGTCATAAAGACGCGTGCAACCAAGATGCAGAACGAAGGCAGTCTGATGGCACAATATCAAAGAATAACCATTTAATGGCCCAAATACGTTACTCCAATCAACTACTAACGGTCGCCAAAATATGAGGATGCTTTCCGTAAACAAATTCCCGAATTACCGTGGCTTTTCCTCGGAGATTGGTTGCGGACTCCCTCTGCGGGAACGCGTATTAGGATTATTAATGTCTCGCGCCGTTACCAGCGAAATTTCCCCAGATGCGTTGCTTCCGTGTGTGATGACCTCACCCAAGGTCTCACTCGTCTCTGGCCAAGCAATACACGGGGACTCAAAAATCGATCCGTCCCACACACCCGGCAGCGTTAGAAACACCGCGAATGTCCATAGGAGCAGAGTGAAGCAGGCGTATATCGAGCCCCAGACCCGTAGAATTCTAGAATCAATCGTGCCTGCGAGCTGGATAGTCAAGTTGGCGTAAACTCCCTGAATCAATAAAGAAGGCTTATCAGGTACATCGTAAAGGAAATAGAGTACCACCACTTACGTTCGGGAAAATCATGCCCCAGAACGAAAGCTGGAAGGGCAAGGACGTCTTCAGCAGCGTGTCACCCAGGGCCAGGAAAGCCAGAAGAAGCCAGCAAGTTGCTAGGCCCCACAGCGCGAAGCTGATCACCCACGCTATGACATACAGCACGTGCGGCGTCAACTCGTTCATAAAAATATTTGCTGGCGAAGTGCCTTGTAGCGGGAAAAGAACTCTGCAGACCTCTCCAAGTGCGAGGTACGCATAGCCTGCCTGTCCGAGCGGGCCGAGCGGCAGGAACACGGTGAAGATCCTGGCCCCCTCTGGGAGCCCGTGCACGATCAGGCGGTAGAGGTAAATGGTGTACAGCGCCAACGCAAGTGTAATGCCAATGGTAACGATTGTTGTGCATACTGCGAGGGTGAGGCCTGCGCGCGAAGTGTCGATTGGAACGAGGGCTTGGGCGACTACGGCGCCTGCGGACGCCGCGACGGTGAGCGTAACGATAGGCAAGAGCCAGATCATCGTCATTACAGAGATCTCGTGTGTCTGGCGAGTGAACCTGAAAATGCGTCAGATGAAAAAAAAATAAGGGGAGAGGGTAACAGAAGCGGTGGATAAAGAGCAAAGCTCACATTATATGAAGCTGTCCGAAACATATGATGAGCGAGACTGCAACGTCGAGCCACCATAGTCCCCACAAAACGTAGATAAATCCGTTGCCGCCGAATCCGAAATAATTGTAGACGATCCCGACTGCTGCGATAATGAGCGTAGCAAAGCCCATAGGAAAGCAACCGATATATAAACTCGCGACGGGATGGCGGAGCATGGACGCCCAGAGACCGCGGAAGGTCGTATAACGCGTAACTCCAAACCCAGTGATGATAATGAAGAGAGCAAAGTTGAGCATGAGAAAGAAAAAAGCAACGATTTGCATGCCACGGTTTGTGGTGCCATATGGAAAGTTATGAAAGAGGATGGAGATGGCACCGGTACCTGTCCAGTGTCAAACAAAACGGACGGAGGAGCGAACTGATGAGCCAGAATTTTTGGATTGAGAAATTTGAACATAACTCGCCCATGTTGACCGCATGCCAGGCCGGAGTGAAGCGCCTTCGAAGGATTAGCAACCGTCATCATGGTAGAGAAGGATCGTCGTCGGCGTACCTTACGCGCTCTTTTAAGGGCTTGCGGTCTTTTTGGTCAACCAACTTGAACGGCATTTGTGGTCAGTAAACGAGTCTGAGACTGGACCAGAAGTCAGTGCCGCACGCCAGAGTGTAGCACAGACAGAGTATCAAGTCATACTTGAGGCTTTCGCGCCGTTTCGGTCGCAAGGCCGCCCAAAGCCGAGTATTAGTGAGCAAGAAGCAAATGTGTCCGAAATCATAAATTCGAAGACGCGCGTAAACTCGCACAGGTTATTATTGGCTAGAACACGCACTCTCGGCAAGACAAACAGGCTTGATGGGTACATACGATTACACAGTCTGAGGAAGATCATAAAGGGGTTCGTCATGGTCGTTACGTATCGTAAGAAAAAGTCCGGGTATAAGAAAGGACACGGGAAGAACAAAAGCAGTACAGGCGTTTATAATTATTTAGCTCCTTCCGAGGTCTCAGGAACAGCACCTCCCTTTATGATAGAAGGAGGTGTGACAACAAGCATTGGCAGAAGACCAGTAGAGGCTGGCATAATATCTTCAACAACCCCTTGTCCGGTGCGAGGCGCGTCAGTAGCACCACGTTCGTCCTTCCCGCCAACGGGGGCAGGGGTGTCTGGGAAATCCCAAGGCCTTGGTACCATCGCAGCAGGCATGATCCACGTCGCGGCGCATACGACACCCTTTCCCTCGTCCTGCGCTTTGATTGCCTTGAACTCAAAGTCAACGAACTGACTGATGTAGCGCACGAACGGCAGGATTTCGCGCACGCCATCGTTCATAACTGCAAATGCGGTGAGGAAGTTGACGACTTCGTGAGTAATGTTGTCGGTAGAGTCGAGGTGCGAGAGCGTTGGCGGAGGTAAACAAAGCTCAAGTCCCCACCAATACGTAATTACGGACATGCGATCCACAGGCGGGTGAACACCCGTGTGATCCGGGAGGAAAGCCTTCCCCGTCGCGTATCCAAGCGCCATTAGCTGCGGTGTGAGCTTCACTACGCCCTCGATAACGGTCTCCGCAGTGGGCACTGCGCCCGCAAGGAGGCCGAGGCCATCCCCTGGCTGTCCGAAGCCGAGATCTGGCGCTGAAAGGAGATCTACGACATGCATCTCCTCAAACAAGGCGGTAAGAGCACCAATACTGGCAGTGGCAACGGAGGCTGCTTCGAGCTTTGAGAAGTGCTTCTCCTTCATCTCGGCCTCGCTACTTTCGAGACAAACGGCATGAATCGGACCGCCCGTCTTCGTCCGTACTGGTTTAGCATCAGAGTTCCCATTGGCAGACGGTTCTTCGAGCATGGGAAGTACGCGAATCTTGGCAATCAGTTTGTTCGCGGACTTCGGTTGCATGAGTTCGGACTTTATCTTTGTGAGCTGTGCGCGCGAGACCTGGCTCGCCTTCGCATCCGCAGGGGAGCTAGAGTCAGGCCCCACTATCAGCCTCTGTACCGCAAGTGCGTTCTTCTGGACACGATTGTCTGCTGCACGCGAACCTGGTGAAAAGGAGAGCATAGATAAGGACGCGCGCTTCGCAGCTTCTCCAGCCTTCCGACGCTCGATAGCATCTTGTTCGTGGGTGACAGAGTTTGTCTGGCTATTGAAAAGCCCGATAGATCGGAATGAGAAACGCTTCTGGTTACTAGAGGGTCGGTCTGAGTTCGCGTCTCGTTCCACAGTAACCTCAAGTTCGGAGGTGGCAGGTGCGGTCTCTGCTGTCGCCTCCTCTGCCTGAGGTGATGTTCCTTCGCTTCCAATAGGCGCAACGGCATCTGCATCGACTGGACTCTCGTTATCTGCAATATTGGCCTCGACGTTGGCAGGCTCGGCGTTCAGTGGTTCGGCTTGCTTTGTTCCCATCGTCCTGGACGTCCAAACGCTTAGCGTGCTGAGGGCCATTGCAGAGAGGTATATGGGAGGGGGGGTGATAAGTCTTCGTTTGGGGCTGAGTGGGAGTTATTAAAGAAAGAAAGAGGGAGAGGACGGGCAGCGAGGCGGCCCAATATCGTGGTCTCTGGAAGAGGAGGCGTCCGTGTCCGCCAGCAGTGGCCCCCAGTGCAGTTGACGCCACCGGGGATCGGCGCAGGATTCGCACGAGTACACGTAATCAGCCTATTACGTGGTGCAACGTACGCCTGCCAACAACCTGAACTCGGATGCACTCACCGCAGGTGCTTGCCGCAGCTCGTGCTTTCCTGCAACCCAACGCGTTCAGGACGTGTCCAGAGCGAAACACGGAATACGATGCCGAGTCGCTCAGACTATCAGCCCCTTTCTCAGTCTGTCGACGATGACTTTGATGAAGTCGGTGCCAGCGGCTTGGGGGCTTCAGCTGCGACTACTTCCCGCGGGATGGGGAGCCTGCGGCGAGGTTCGCGTCCAGGTCCAATTGACCTCAGCAAACTGGACGCTGCATTCAAGAGGTACATTAAACCTAGCTTTCTTCTCCGAGTTAGGGGGAGCTAACTTTCGGCGTTCCGTCGGCGAAGGTGGACAGAGAACATCGCACAGAAAGTGAAGGGCAAGAAGAAGGTCGAGTCAGACGACTCGCGGAAGGAAATCCTAAGGAGTGTATTTGATCCGCCTGTGCCTGCGCAAGTTGTACCCTCTGGTCCTGTATGTCATTTGCCGCTTAATAGCGAGATTATTTCACAAACTTGAATGTGTGTGGCGAACAGATTAAAACTTTGGACCACGGACCTCCTATGACACAGGCAGATTATGACGGGTAAGAATACTTCGCTGGTAATGAGACAGATAGAGAATTAACGATTATATTCATTTACCTCAGTCTGGTACTGTCGGTCCGGAGAGCCATTTCAGAAGGCATACACCCCAAAATGATTACTAAAGGCTCTTCTGGTTCTTACTTCGCCCGCGCAAAAGTAGACGGGAGAGTTCAAACAGTCGCGTTGAGTCCGCAGTTCCGTCTTCCTCGCTCTTTACTAATTATTTCCGACTAGCGTATTCAAGCCGAAGGACGAAGAACCATATGGGCGCCTTAATCCTAAGGTATAATATCCTCTCGGTTAATGCGTCCAGAAACAGGAACTAAAACTCAACCTGTACAGACAACAAAGTGGCTGCATCGTCAATTCCGATGGTTAATTCCCTTCGGACGTGCATGCTTAATACCGAATTTAAGGCACGTTTATTGGGGGAAATCACGTGAAAAACTACTGAGCGCCTTCCAGTTATATCTCCGAAGCTGCGGCGTCGCTTTTAGATGACCGCTTAAGCCTGAATATTGTCCCGAAGACGCAGCTGGTGTCTTTTTCCAGTTCTGTACGCCTTTCATCTAGACTTGAGGATGTTTACTAAATATTGCGCTAGGCCTTCTTTTATGACTGGCTGGATAGGAACGCTGCTAAGAAAGGCAAACCGCTGCCTGAGAAAATCGGGAGTATGCAATGCTTTATGCACGGCTACCAAGGTTGCTTCATCGTCTTTCGTTCCTTCCTTGAGAGTCTTATCAATGCGGGTTTTCAGATGCTTCTGACTTCCTTCGCAAACATCCCTGGCCCGGGAGGTCAATACGGGATACGTTCGACGACTCCACCCATCGGACGGGCCGGGTCAGTAAGCGAATGCTTACAGCCTTGAAAGTGGTCTGTGGCAAGACCGGTGATGAAGACAACGAGGATGTCAACGACATATACGATCCTGACGAAGAGCGCGCATTGTATGACGCCAGCGAAGACGATGGATCTGGTCGTCCCTTTTATTGGTCGGCCATCTTACAACAGAGCTTTAGAGAAGAGCTGGAAAAGTGAGCCCGATGTGCCAGACTTGTACATTCTCGACTAACGACCGGGCGTATTCAGACTTGTAATTTTAGGTTTGTGCCACCGCTGTGCGAACCGTTATTCGTCTGATATCTTTTTTTCGAAGACTTTATTATGCATAATACTGACCGCGGGGCGGACAATTATATGATAAAATACTGCGAAGGCGAGCACGAGAAATCTCTTGTCGACGTCGCCCCCACACGCTCCCACCTTCTTCAAATGCCCATGATGGACGAAGTGCGCAAGACGGGTGTGGCAACACCGCCGACATCGTCTGTGGCTTCCACGTCCTCTCAGCCCGTATTTACTTCACCACCTCAGCCCAGCCGACTCCCTGGTGTATATCAGTCACAGGCACCTTACACCCGCTATCCACATATCCACATCGCTGCAATCGACAACTCCCTTGCGTTCCCTCACGAACATCCGAAGGGTTGGCGCTCGTATACGTATGGGTGGCTCTACCTCCCAGTCAGTCTGATCGGCCAGCCATTCAGCCAGAAGACGCGTGATCACTTTTTGCCGCTCCTGACGTCGAAGGCGTGGTGGGAAGAGACAACCTATCAGCTTAGGAAACTGTTCGCTATTGATCCAGACTTTAATCGGAAGATGTTCCGGGTGAGTAAATCCAGCCTTTTACACGCCTTCGGTCTCGCTCACTGTTTATTTCATATCGGTTTGTAGAGGCAACTTGCTGTTATTAAAGGACAAGCCTACAATGTCATCCAGAGTCTAAAACACCACGATGAAGGACCTCTTGAGTTAACCAGACGTCAGAAAGCTCTCGTCTGGGACGATGAAGTTGAAGTTGCGGACGACACAATTCTCGAGATTTTCAACGGACCATTGTCAGCCTCACCGAAACCCTCTGTCAAGACACTACCGGTTACTATCCAATCGCCTCCGCACCGCCGGTCACGTAGCTCCGGCGCACTTGACGAACGTGGCTTCCCGCCACCCGCACGCCGGACGCAGACAGATACGCGCCCCGTACCATTCGTGAGCAAGCTTCCGCGCGTGCATCCTGGCACGAGCGGCGTCACCGTGCTCGAGCACATGGAGCGCGTCGATGCTGTCGAGGCGGGATTGCGTCGGCTCGGGGTGGACGAGAGCGTTATCGAGGAAGAGGAGGAGGAAGAGGTCGACGTTGGTGTCGTCGTTGCGGCGTCGCCGCCGTTGCGTCCCTCAACCATTCGGGAGGCCGAGCACGAGGATGAGGACGGGGAGGCCCGCGAGGGCTCGGCGACTCCCGTGCGCCATTCTAGTGGCGTGCTTCCGCCTTCACCGCCGCTTTCACCAGTGGGCGACGCAGGAGTTCAGTTACGCCCGGGAGGTGGAGCCGAATCTTTGGCGAGTTCGATGACGGAGGAGGACTTGGTTGCGATGTCGCGGTCGACATCTGCATTGGAACCGGGCGGTACGCCGTTACACATGAGGTTCAGCAGCCATAATCCAGCAAATGCATGTGGTTCAATGCGACCAAATCTCGACTGGATAAGGGAAGAAGAAGCGGCGGCGGTAAAGAAGCGGATAATGATTAGTGAGGTTCGTGGCTGTCGATTTCTTCGTTTCTCGGGAGATTGTTTACTAACCCTATGAATACAATAGCGCATCGAAACAATTAACACGAAAGCTCTACTTTCTTGTTGGTAGCAGCCTTCCACTGTCTGTTTGCCTCGCCCCTATGCTTAAACAGACTAGGTACCCTATAAATACAGGAATATCTCCGCGCAACATTGTAGAAATACCATGACCCTTCGATTAGTAATGTCGCTTTCGATGATTGGCTTATACCACTGGATTTCATCAATCGCCTTCCGTCATTAACCAGTTCGCGAATTCGTCCAGCCGCATCTTTTCCGCTGCGTCCCCCTCGCCGTCGACGTCATCGTGTGTACCACTACGTTTGAAGCGGTTTTTGCCATTGTAGAGGGCCGCTTCTACCCTTCGGCCGTCGAAGAACCGTCCTTGCATTTTCTAACACAAACGGATGAGAGTTGTACCACACTTAAGATAACAGACTTACCAGGATGCATGCTTGCGCACTGATAGGATCACGAAATTTAACTGTCATAACACCTTCCGGCTCCTCCTGCGCATCAAACAATTGTTAAAAAGGTTCGGAATGACAGATCTACTAGTGCGCACATCGTAAAGCACAACGTTTGTCACTTCGCCTAAAGTTGAGCATTCTTCTCGTACATCTTCTTTGAGATCTAGGAGCAGCGTTGCATCTTCTTTGAGTTGTTTCAGAGTGAACATATGCTTCAGGACGACGACGCGATTGTTCTTGTTCACGGCCGTGCTTTTCTCTTGCGGACCTGCGGATGGCCCGAACTCGTCGCCTGAATCCCAATCCTCCAGCTTCCTGCTAAACAGTCAGACAAGCATACAGCGCGGAGTTGAATTTGCCACATACTTCTGCATTCGTCCCAACCGTTTCGTTACTCTCTTCTTGTCGACCGTTTTCCGTGGTCTATGCTCCCGATCGGTACCCGCAGCGGTGACTGGGCCAGGATCGCCATTCTTGTGTGCAAATTCGGCCTGCGACACGCTCATCGTCGATGACGGATCACCGAGTCGCAGTTCCGCCTCATCGAGCATGGCGACCGCGAGCGCCACGCTCTCCTCCTTGAAGTACACTACGAGCGCCTCGCCGCTGAACGAGCCGTCGTCGCGCGCGTACAGTTTCACCTTCGGGTCGCCATCGTCGTCCTCCTCGAGGACGCCGCATTTGCTGAAGCGCGCCGCAAGCTCGTCGGCGGCGGTATCCAGAGGGAGACGTGTCACGTATACCGCCGTGTTCTTCGACCTGCGTGGTGCCGCCGCTGATGCGGAGGCGGAGGCATCCTTTGTGCCCTTTCCACGCTTGATGGACGGGCCCGGCTGCGGCGCGGTTGCGGATGTGTAGTCTTCGGGTTCCTTGCGCTTTTTGTTTTGCCTCTTGAGGACGGGAGCTGCGGGAGCCTGACAGTTATAATGTTGTATAAGTGTTTGTGTAGCCCAGAGAAAGCGACAAAGGAACTTGCCTCCTCATCAACACCCGCGATCGAGTACGCCGCTTGCTGCTCTCGCAACAGCACCTCATCCACCTATACCACAAAGAGAGAATCAGACACTCAGACGTCTTCACATTACGCGTCAAAATATTTACGTACGACCTGCACCCATACCGCCTTCGAAATGTCATATTCCCACTCGTTGCCGTCGTCGTCCTCGAACGCCCAGCGGTTCGTTACTGTGGAAAAATGGATGCGAGGGTCGGCGGCGAACGCTGCTGTCTGGTCGTCTAGCGATGCACCTATGGAGACGGTGAGGGAGGGCGGGCTTCCGCCTGGAGTCGATGAGGACATCGAGGCGGACATGGTTTCGTCGACGTTGCCGGAAAGGTCACGGTGGTGTGCCTGATAGCGGCGGCGCGTCGATCAGCTACGGAGTGACGCGTCTTCTTACTTCTTACCGCGACGACGCGACCGTCCACATATTATACAAGATTCGGTATGACTTTCTACTACCCGTATGACCCTGCTTTGTCTCTCAAGTCAAAGACCTTGGTCGTCGTACGTATGGTGCTTTATTACAGACAGCATATTGTGTGCTGACGAACGAACGTGATTCAGCCCATCGTCTCCGTCGGGAACGTCTCGCAGCTCGCCGCCGACCTGCTCATCGCAACGCTTGATCTATCACAGATTGGCGTATTCGATGCGCGGGACCTCGTTCCCGTAGTCGGCGCGCGGGAAGTAGGAGCAGGCATATCGACGCCGTTGGAACGTATGTATTCCAATATCTTCGCATGTTAAATGATGTGCTGATGATAACCTAGTGTATGGCAAGGAGGAAATCGACATTGTGGTGATACAACAGCGCTCTCCTGTACTGAAGGTCAGTATATGTTGCACTGGATCCGTTACTAGTACTTATTGGTGCTCGGGACAGTCGCACAAGGATGTCTTTTCGACACGCCTTCTAACATTCATACATGAAAATGAGCTGGGCGCACTTCTCTTCCTTACTGGAGTAGACCTGTCAAATAGGAGTGGTGCCCAGATGCAGTGCGTAATACTCACACCTAATTCCGCATACACTCTTAATCAACTGTCCCAGGTCACCAATTTACTCACTCATCCCGCCTTACTCACCTGCTCTCGAATCCTCACCAATATCACTCATCTCAAAACTACCAAAATACACATTCGCCCCCTCCCAGACACCGCTGGGAGGTGGCAGAGAACCTCTTATCCCACCTCCCGCTTCATCGCCCGGCCCCAGCACAATCCCTTTCGTGCCTGGCGGCGGGCTCACACGGCGTTTCCTCTCGCTCCCGTCTTCCTTGTCTTCCCCGAATTCAGCATGGACAGTACCAACCGCTGCAATTCTTCAGTTCGTGCTGGAGGGCGATAACCGCGCAGACGCGGAGTTCCTCGCAGGAGTTGTTACGAATATACTGCATCTGCAAGTCGAACAGTGGAGGCAGCCTGGTAGTTGGAACGTCGGCTTATTCGGCACTCCGCATGACCAAACGTTGTACGGATGAAACATCAGGGTTGGGTGGATGTAATAGTGGGTTGTCTCTGGAGAAGAAGGTACTCCTTAATGTATTATACGAAATGGAAAACACTTGGTTTGGAAGAAAAATAAATTGTGGCTTGCAGGCATGGCGTATCAGTGGGGGAATTTGATCATCAACATCTTCTATTTGGCCGTATCGAGATTATATACGATTAAACTGTTTCCTCGCAAATAGTAAGCCCGTAAGTGCAAAGATATACAGGTAGAACTACGCGACTCTGAACAAGTTGCGCGTTCATTGTCCCGGGCACGCATATACGCAGATGAAAGGCAAGCCACAAAAGGGAAGAGGAACTGGAAATCAGCTATTGCATAAACTGGCAGGGTATTTTCAACAGTAGTGAGCTCGGAGAAGAGGAGAATATCATTATCTGCTATGCGATATACTTCGCTCGAGGGACGGTCGTGGACTTTATAGATATTCTCTTATTTAATCGGCGAATTCTATCTATCAGATTCTACTTTTGATGACACTCTTCAAACACACTGCTCGTATGCGCTTGGATTTATTTATACGTATTTTATCATCATAGATGTATGTATGGTAGGCCGATTCCTGAGATCTAGATCTGTATATACTGAGAGCAATGTTTCCCATGGATCTTAAAGACCAGAACTACTTACAGACCATGCGGCGACACCCTGGGGCTCCGAGGGGGGTACTCTTCGTTTCAATACTCGATGCTATAGTGCAAGAAGTTGGTGCCGTTCTAGGCAGATAGCAGACAATATCGGTGGCCTGCGAGAAGGTGGGTTTTTATCCTTTTCATTGCTCAAGCTAGCGTTCTTGCATCCTGTATAGGGTCTGGGACTGGAAGAACAGTGCGCCAGAGTCCTTGAGTCACTACTACTGTGTTGCGCACTCGGGCAGGTTCTCTGACGGACATACAGTTCCTGGAACGAAGGCAATTCGTATGCTCCCATTGTGTACGGATGAATATGAGAGCACTTTTTGAGCAGTCTTCACACAACTTCACTGGAGTGGTATCCTACGGGTAAGGAAAAACAGAAGCACTTGCCACGAATAGGGTCGTTCCTCTGGACTAAAAAAGCGAATGTAAGAAATCTTTTAGACTCCAATTAAAACGGCACAGTATGTAATGTTCAAGGTCGGGGGGAGAGCTGCCTGCCTGTTTGGGAGAGTCGGTGGTTGGGATCGTGAGAAAACTGACTAAAAACTGTACAGTTGCTTGATCCTTCGGCAAGTTCCGAACACTTGCGATATCGAGAGAGAGGGACAGCTCGTCGTCGTAAGTATCGTCAAGAATGGGCTGTAAGTTGCTCGCCGTCTTTCGCGCCGTCGACGAACCTCTCTGATGGCTTTGTGCAGCCAACAAACCCCGTGGACTTCAGGCCGCGCGCAAGCTCCGCACTACCCGCCGTGAAAACCGCTGGGTACGTACTCGGCGTGTTTTGGTACTTCAGGGATTGCACTTCATCTGACACTCGACTGCAGGCGGACAAAACCTACAAAAAGCGCGCGCTCGGCAACATCTACAAGACCTCGCCGACTGGTGGTTCGTCGCACGCTAAGGGCATCGTCCTCGAGAAGGTCGGTGTCGAGGCGAAGCAGCCTAACTCTGCCATCCGCAAATGTGTGCGTGTGCAGCTCATCAAGAACGGAAAGAAGGTCACCGCCTTCGTACCTGTGCGTGTCTTTCATGCCCTACTGCTTGTTCCGAGTAACTTACGGTAAATCCTTGCGGTCATATAGAACGATGGTTGCTTGAACTTCGTCGACGAGAACGACGAAGTCCTCATCTCTGGCTTCGGTCGCCGCGGAAAGGCCAAGGGTGATATCCCCGGTGTGCGTTTCAAGGTGGTCAAGGTCTCCGGTGTCGGTCTCCTTGCACTCTGGAAGGAGAAAAAGGTACGCCGTGTTTTTCTTCCGTCTCACTGTTTTTTTCTGGCTTCTCAACCCGTTTGCCTCTGATAGGAGAAGCCCCGTTCGTAAACCGAGTGCTTCCTCGTGTTTATACTGTCTCCTTTCTTTCTCTTTATGCAATGCAGCCCCTCCATATGATCATGCCCGTGTCTGTACTGCAGCGTACGCAAAATCAAAACGCTTTCCCTCATTGCATAAATGAGTCTGTTCGTCCGCTTGCGTGCCTGTATCAGCATTTCAACACTCGTATCCGCAACTGTGCGAGTCTTCCGCTAGCCAAGTTACCGCCAATATGGGGTGCGAGACAATTTGCCACGCTTGTGTCGACCTATCTTCTCCGTTATAATGTACCGGCACTGCATGAACCGGTAGGTTCTCTTCGAAAGCAACTTCTCCCCTGTTTAATCTCAAATGGTTGGCGGAGGCCACATTTCTACACCGTGAGACGATCCCTGATGGAGATCACTCGCACTCGCTTTTGACGCATGCTCTTTGTTCATCTGTTGCAGTTACTTCCCACAACTTTCACGGATCGCGGATCTCAGCACACCAATTAAATAGACCAGGGTTGTCATTCCGAAAGCAGTAGCTATGAATTTCATCACTAAAGGGAGGATGCATAAAATATTAGTAAGCCCCCCGACATGCGCACACCATAGTTGAATATGTAGGATAATTTTGTCCGTTCATCCGGACTTGAAAGCAGTTAAAAGACGACAGCTTTTGCAGTCCCCTCAAATTGACGAGGAACCTAAAATCCGATACCCCGCCCTTCCAGGTAGCGTTTGAAATCACTCATAAGCTCGACTTGCTCATCGAGCGTGAGCCCTGACACGATCAGCTGCAAGACGTGCCCAACCGTAACGTGGTGCTCCTTGACGAGACTGCTGTAGTACACGTACGTGAATACGCCCATGAGGAATCTGAGTCCAGCAGATCCCCTTTGTTAGCCACTGCAAGCAAAACCACCGTAATGAAAGAACGCACTGGCAGTCCATCCGGTCCGTCATCCCCCCGTGGCCCGGAATGCTGTGTCCAAAGTCCTTGATATCGAACGCGCGCTTGAACCCACTCGCAAAGAAGCCCCCGAATGGGGCGACGAGCGATGCGAAGCAGCTCATTACGAGCAGGTGGAATTGGTACGGCGCATACGGCACCGAACTGACGTCGCCGAGGCCCGGGACCGGGAGCGCGGACAACAGCACGCGCAGCGGTACAGGCAGCTCCCACGCATGCCAGACGAACACTGGGTTTGGCGTGCACGTATTGTGCGAGAAGAAGTTCACACCGAGGTCGTGCGCGGGGCAGATCATGTACTTTGAGCGCATGAAGAGCGTGCCCCAGACCTGCCCGAAGAGGATCGTCGAAAAAAACGCGCCGACGAAACCTTCGACGGTCTTTTTCGGAGATAACTTGAATAGTGGTGTCCGTCCCATGGTGATACCTGTGTGTTGGTAAATCAGTACACCGTTGCCCGCCGGCGAAGAAGAGTAAACGCACCCCAGATATATGCGAAGATGTCATTGCAGATAACCAGGGACGCGGGTACCCAAAACCAAATAAGACCTTCCAAGATGTTGTTCATGATGAAATGACTTAATTATAGCTGGTCAGTGACAACCACGAACGAAGCCGTAGCGAGGCAATTACCTTGACACGACAATGACGAGCAGAGACATGTGCACCCAGCAGAATAACCCGAACTGCGACTTGAGGTGTTGCCGCTGAAGCGAGTAAACGAAGCCAACAAAGCCGATTGTGTACAGTGAGAAACTAGTGAAGCGATGGTTTGCCGCGAAAAGAGAGAAATGCCAATCAGAAAAGACGACATGCTTATGAAACGACGTTCTTCAATACATAGCGCATATTAGGAAGCAAAGAAGACATACCTTGAAGTAATAAATGATGCTCTCTCCGTAAAAGAAGAAATTGGCTACGACAAAGAAGTACCAGTTCAAAGTTTTGCTCCATGGATCCTTGCCGTTCTCCTCATCATCGGCCTTTGACTTGGGGGCCCCAAGAGAAAATAGTGCAGTCACTTCGCGATACACAAGTGTTTGGATAACCATGACGAGCATGATCATATACGCGTGCCCAGCGCCCAGGCATACTAAAAAGTGAGAGGCAATTAAACTGCTATCAAGCCCCCCATTGATAGGACGGAGGTATACTTACATACAAACCCGCCTATCATTATCAGCGTCCACAACGTTCGTTCGAAGAAGCTCTGTCGCTTTTTCACACTCTCGGCATCTCTGATACTCTTCTCTGGATCGGCTTGTACGGTAGGCGAGTCGCTCCGTTGTGTCTCAACAGTCTCTGATTTCCTGCTTAACGGATTAACAGCCAAACTTTGCGATGCTTGTCGCATTGCAATGTCAACAGGAGAAGTGGGAAAGGCGAGCGGTTTACTGAACGCCCCTGGCGGGGGTGTCGGTACAGTGGAGGCGGGTGCAATATCGTGTGAGACGTGTCCATTGGCAGCCAAATCTGATTCCGGGACAACAGCCGGCGCAGCAGGTTCAGGCTGTGACTCCTCCGGTTTCTCGACCAAAACGGCAGATGCGTCACTCTCGATCTCGAGCGGAATTTCGACCGAGTTCGACACGGCGCTGAGCGGCGGTGTGTCTCTGCCCGAGGTATGCTCTTCAGTACCACTGCCCGCGAACCTACCCCGCCTGTCCTTCTTTTCCTGTTTTAGTTGTTGACGCGCGAGACGAGCAGCCTTTTTCTGCGCAGTCTTCGTCATCTTAAGGGGTTGGCCTGCGGACGCGCTGGCAGTCGAGTTAGACCTTAGGAAGCTGAAAAACGACCGAGATGTGTTATTTACTCACCTCTCTGCCGGAGCAGGATCCTTCTCCTCCTGCGGCTCTGCTACGGGCTCCTCCTCTGCCACCTGCTCTTCCTCGGACTCCTCTCCAGACTCGACGGCGAGTGCCTCGAATGCCGTCCGCGAGGCAAACACCGAGACAACTCTCTGGGGACTTCTTGAGCTCATTATCGTGACGGCGAGCAAGTAGGTACTGAAGAGAGAAAAGGGGAGTTCGTGAGCGTCGTGAACAACGTCGACAAGTTGCTGATCTGCGACCGGCGCGTCTCTGCAGTTCTGGTGACAGCACGAGCTGTAGCAGGACGCGCGACGGGACTTGCCGTCTGCACGATTATGTAATTTGCTTATTCAACGCAGCGTGAAGCTGGGAAGACAGGGCATTGACCGCAACTACGATGTCCGAGTACTGGGTCTCCCACAAGAAATATTTCTGCAAGTACTGCGAGATATACATCGCAGACGATGCACCATCACGACGTCAACATGAAACTGGGCTGCGGCACAAGGGGAACACCGAGCGGTTCGTCAGGAACCTGTACAAGCAGGGGGAAAGGAGGAAAAAGGATCTTGAGGAAGAGAAACGCGAGATGGTCAGGGTAGAACAGGTGGGCAAGCTTAAGCTTCTTCCTATTCTAAGGCTACCTCTAACAAAAGGTTGCATAGGCAGCTAGTGCGGCATTTGCGCGCGATGTCTCCTCGGGTCACGCGTCAGTAGCTTCGACCTCGCGGTTGCCAGAGCCTGGCCCCTCTGTGCCGTCTTCAAAAAAGCCCGAGAGGCCCACATCTGTATGGTCGAACTACTCGACAGCGCAGTCTTTGGGATACGAGGATCCCGACAGTGAACGATTAAAGGCTGAAATGGAGCGCCGGAGAACGCAAGGCATGGTCGGGGAGTGGGAGACGGTCGCCCCTCCACCCCCACCTCTCCCAAATGGAAGCCTAGAAATAAAAAAGGAAGAGACCAAGGAAGGGGTACTTGCCGACGCCGCCCCCCAAAAGCGTGAAGCAGAAGCACTTCCGGAAGACGACGACGATGGTCGGCAGTTCAAGCTGCGCAGGCGGACGCTCGGAGCGGGTCTCGCCGATATTTGGGATCCGGGAGACATACCAATCAAGATAAAATCGAGAGTAAAGGAGGAAGAACAGCTACCCTTCCTTGCTGCGTACAAGGGGAATTCCGAAAGCGCTGTCCTCTCGACATCTGCCAGCGGTCGCAGTGATGGACAGACGCCGGTCGGACCGGCTGGCGAGGCGCCGAAGTGGAAACCGATGGGATGGAAACGTGCTACGGTAATGCAGCCGACTGCACAGGCAGAGACGAAAAAAGAAACCGAAGAACAGGGGGACGAGCTGCAGAGCGAGAATCCTCTGGTTAAGGAAGAGACCGAACCAGATTTAATTAACACAGGGCGCCGCCCAGCACTTCATCAGTCTAGTGCCGATACTACGCAAGAAAAGGCCGAAGGGGTCGGAGCAATGCCAGTAAAGTTAGAGACGAAAGAGGAAGAGATAGCGGTCCCGTCAGCGCCTGAGTCGTCGGGGGCCTTGTTCAAGAAGCGAAAGATCCCTGCAGGAGGTCGCGGAAGACGATAACAACCAAATGGAGTTCCATTGACTCTCCGACCTTCCCTTCTACGACGTAGATGTACGATATATTGAAGTAATTTAAAAGGCGTGTGGGGAAGCCTGTTTTGTAATAAGAGCTTGAGCTAAAGATGCCGTCCCGGACCCGCCTTTCCGTTCTTACCAATAGTCTATAGGGCATGCCAACAATTCAAGCTGCCAACGGGCTCTATAGGCGCGCTGGAATTAATTATATACTGCAAAGGGGTGTGTTTAGTTCCCCATTTCCAAATGAACCCAAACAGCGGAGGCATATGGGAAATCATATGGCTTTCCAAACCATCGGAACAGTTGCCACGAACTCCGGCTCTTTTTTTAAATGGGTATGAATGAAACGGACCCGCGGCATCGGTATACTACGCAAACAAAAATATTAAAGTACAAAAAGTCTAGTAAGCGAAAGCGAGGTGCTGGAACGTCCTAGCGACAGACAGAGTCAGGGATGGTCTTCTCGGGCATAGATAGGAATTGGTACTACACATTGCCGTATTGTCATAAGAACCTATGCACGAGGATGGTGGTATCATCCATCCATCGCTCGTCCATCTCAACCGTGAGGTTAGCCGACACTCGAGCGACATCGTCCCCACCGATGGCATCTCGCAGGAGGTGCACTGCCAGGTTCGTGCGACTTCCATTTCCACCCCGGGGAGAGTAATTTGCGGAGGCGTTGTCCGGCGACTGGGGGAATCTCGATGACGGCGGATGAGGCGAGAGGGGAGTGATTGCCTCCCCGATCTTCACACCCCATCGCCTTAGATAATAGGTCTCTTCCAGGTCTTCATCCTCGTATAAATCCACGAGGCCGTCGGAGCAGAGCAAGAGCGCCACGTCCGCGGTTCCATCGTCCGCTTGGAATACGCCATCCCCTGCGTCGGATGACTCCTGAGTGGGCTGACAATCGGGCTTACGCAGGCGACGGTAGGACACCTGAGGGATGTTTGACAAATAGGGCGGCGTGATATTTCGGTCGATGTACTCCTCGGAGAGTCCGGACGCCCAGAACTCCTTTGTATGCATGAGCACGCGGCGCGAGTAAATGGCGGGAAGCTTCATCCAAGTGTCGCCGAGGGCTTCGTTATATGGGGCGCTAAAGTCTATAAGTTGCATTTTTAGACTATCGTTGGGGGACTTACCTCGAGTGGGAGCCAGGAAACCCAGGACACGTTTGTCGAGGATACACTCCCTGTCGTCGGGGTGCTCGTCCTCGATACGGCGTAACTCGTCCGCATTCCCGCCGTTGTGGACGTCGGTTATCCGGCGAGCGGCGAACGTACCATCTGGACATTTTGAGATAAGAACTGGGGAGCATATGGCGAAGAAAAGGTCAGCCATCTATTTTGTGGCCGAGGTGTACACGCTGAAGTTTTGGCGAAGGCAACTCACCTGCCCTACAGTCACCAAGGTTAGCTACCCACAGCTGCGTTCCAGTGGGGTCTACGAGCGTCAGAAGGGCAGTGGATCCCTGCATACATCGGAGGATATTTCGAGAGTGTGCCCCTTCGGCTTTCAGTTCAATTATTGCTGCTATTTCTTGATCACTAAGTTGGGCAAAATTCTCCCGCACGCCCGGGAATAGGTTTAAAAAGTTTTGCGTGATAGTATTGTCGATCTTTATGATTGCGTCGCTTAGAAGGCGCGAGATGGCTTCAGATGGCGCTGCTCCGGTGGCCAGTGTGGTCTGCAGCATGCTTCTCACCAGGGCAGGCAGATGCTCCACCACAAAGTTGACGGTGTCATGAGAACCATGCCCTTAAGAAAGCGTAAAATTCACATGAACTGGGGTGCATAGGCTGTAATTGCCTCACCGTCAAAGACCCCGGAAAATGCCCATTGACCATCTGGCATGTCCCAATTTTGCACGACAAAGCGGTCTTGCGAGCGCGCTTCGTACGAGGTGCAAGGCTGGAGCGTAGCATAATCTACGCAGCCTTTCGTACCGTGTTGACTTAGTCGCAGCAATTCTGGAGTTACCTGCTCTTCAGAGAGTATGCGGTACGTCCATCTGTCTTCGCCGCCCCACCCCATGTCTGTTGAGGCGAAGTTTCCGACTTCCTCGAGGGCTCGAAGGTCGGCCATTGGGCTAGCGGGGGACAAGCGCACGACGTCCATGGGGCAGAGGAGACCTGATTGACAATGTCCAGTAAAGGAGAAAAGACGAGGGGACTAATAAGCAAGGAAAGGGGCGGCCGACTAGATTGGCCGAGTTATCTTCTCGAGAACAAGAGAGAGTCCCAGAGGATAAATACAGCGAGTAAAGGAAGCCTGGGGAAGCACAGCGACCTTTTCTCGAGAAGTAATAGTAGTCAATAGAGTTTCGGCGGCTACTGGGACCACAGACAACATAAAGACACAGGGCGGTAAAGGATGACCCGGTTTCACGAGCGCCGCCCGGAGAGAAGAACGCATGATGGAAGCGAGTGAGGCTTTGAGTTTGATACCCTTTCGTTGCTCCGCGAGCGGAGATAGATATGCCAGTGCACTGTAGGGTGTCAACTGGCCTTAGAGATTGCATAATTACGCTTTAGGGTGTTTTACGTCGCGGCCTGACGAAAAATAGCTGTGAAGCTAACAAGTTAGGGCGCGAACAACGCTCGCGGCAGTAGTAGCTCGAGTGATGTAAACAGGATCGCGGCCGGCTATAGTTGTGGCGGTAGTGATGAAAGCCTGATACTCTTGGGGCCCAGCCTCATACTCTAAACCGTGGGTGACGATTTCACCTGAGTGGTCGCAGTATAAGAGTTGATCCCGACCGGCTCGCAGCCCGACCCGCCTCCAACTCTTACCAGCATAGGCGAACGCGAGTCGCTCGGCGCAGCCAGCGCAGCCGTGGAACGTTCGGCTCGAAACTGCTGTGCCCTCCGTCCTGGGCGACCGGCCTGGCGCCTCGTGCAGGAAGAACCCCTTGCAACGTATCAGACGATGTCCGCTAGCCCCCCCAAATTGCGCCGTGCGTGTAGCACCACATCCGCCCATCTTCCGACTGCGTTCGACCGCATCATTTGCCTAGACACTGACCTTGTTTCAAAACGTTACCTACAATCGGCGATGCAAAACTTCCAAGGGCCAACACAACATCACCCCCCATCGGGCTCTAGGCGGTTCCCCAATTCCCAGAACCTCTCTCTGACTTCTTAATTGTAATCGAAGGTCCACACCGTGCCTATTAGCCGCGGTCGTCGTATACCATACAGTACGATATTGTCTGTCCGTGGGCCATTTTCGGCCGAGACAGCAAATGAAGATAAAGACAGAAGACTGCTTCCCTAGCGCGCGTGTGCATTTGGACTTCACCCACCCCAAAGGGTCACAGTTTCCATATTCGAGCATTGCAGTATGTTTTCCTCTCCTCGTCCTCTTCACAGCTCACAAGGCGCAATCTGGCATCACATCGGCCCTCCGACGATTGAACACTTAACTTACTGCGATCAGTCGTCGTAGCAATAATGACCAAGCGTTCGGCGACCATGCTTAAAGTCCGCCATTTACTGAGCAGGTACACAGCAATCCGCTATCCTTTTTTTTTCGCGGCCCTCGTTTCATAAATCACATCGTACATCAATGCTGGTGGAAAGAATAACAGTAAAGCAAGCATAGCATAAAAGGCTGCAGTGTTTCGAGATTCCTGCCAGCCATCAGATCATTTCGAAGCTCGCGAACGCCAAGTCATATCCTCCGAACTCGTAATTTATCTTGTCCGTCCGCTTGTACGCCCTGTCCAAGCCGCCGCTCTTCCTCATCACCGGGGTTTCCCCGTCGCCAAGATTGCCGGGAGCGGCGTTGTGTTTGGGGACGCGAGTCAGCGCAGCCTTGAAAGCGCGCTGCGCAGCTTCGACCACCGTCTCGCCTCCGTCATCTTCGGAATTATCGTTCCCTGCTGACGCGACAAAAAGGGTCATCGTCAGCTTGCCCGGTTCGAAGATGCGGACGACGCGCTGGACGAGCGTGCGGAGGTCGGGAATGTCTTCTATATTGTCAGTGGCGCAACCATGCGCCCTGGACGAAAGAGGGACGTTGCACTCGAAACTGGCGTACGACCAACCCTCCTCTGGAGTAACGTGGATAGTATAATATCCCTCCCCAGTCCGTTCGACGCCGTCGGACACATCGTTCCATTCAATCAGCGCATTTGACGAATACCCGCACGGCACGAACGAGTAAGCATCGAGTTGAGTCAGACGGCGGGGGAAGATGTCACTGATCCCGAGCTCGGCAGTCAGCTGTTGTGCGTGCATGCCCGGGGTGAGTTCGCCGCCCCCGCACGGGTCGACGGTGTCTGGAGTATAGAAAGCGGCGCGGGCCCGAGGGGACAGGTGTGTCATCAAAATTTCAATTGTGTAGTCCTGCGTCGGAGGTAACATAGGCAGGGTATAGAGGCCGCCTTGGCCCACGATCGCCCAGCGTTCTTCCTGAGCTTCTACAAATGACGACGCAAGCGAGCTCATCTCCGTCCCGGACCCAGAGCTCAGGTCTTCTGGATTTGTCATGTACAGCAACCAGTGGTCGCCGTTAACTTTGCCGACGGTGTATGCCGAGCCGTGATCGAAAATTCTGTCGAGAAACTCGACTTCCATGCCCCAGTCTCTGTGCGGGCCAAGTTGTTTGTCGGGGAACATGAAGGCCTTTCGGGAATAAAAACACTGGTATACTTTCGACAATTTGGCGTGCTCTCTCGCGATGGTGAGTATGCGCGGCAGACCGAGCAGGTTGAGGGTCGTTCCGCATGTTTTGAGGATGAGACGGTGGGGGGACACGAAAAGTGATGATTCACTGCATTCGTCATCCGATCAGCATGATCCAATCCACCAGAGCTTAAATACAGACCTCAGAAGGTAAGCATCCATCTCCGTACCATTTACTACACTGAGGATCTTGCATTTGACAATGTCAAGCATATCCTCCCACACTTTTCTATCGACGGCTCGCAGGCCGCTCTTCCCCTTCTCCGCCGTCGCCGCGTCGGGGACGTAGGCGGGGGACGGGGCGAACCATATTTCGAGCAGTTTTTCGGGCCCCTCGAAGGGGCATAAAGCAAGGGGTGCCTCTACATCACATGCCATAGATAAGCAGTCACCGGACTCGAGTGATCGCTGCTGGAGGGTGTCGGGGGAGGGAACGAAGCAGAGAGGTCGCAGAAGGCGCGAGACGGAGGGGACGAGGGGAAGAAAGTCTCAGACGGTGTTTGTTTGCTAGTAGTGTCTCGGGGGAGTTGGGGATGCTATCGAACGGAGGGAACGTCGTCTGCGCCGCACAGGGCTTGTCCGGGATGCATAGAACGCTGGGTTGTGTAAAGTGTGAGGGGGGACGCGTGGAACGTCGAGGGGGGGAGTGTTGGCACTGAGCAGAACCAGCTGTATCGATACTGAAAATTTTATATCGGGATTGCCGTGAAGATTACAGCCATCTTGCCTCTTTTGGGGAGAAGCTGTGCCGTGACACAGCATAACGCATGAATAGGAAGATTATTCCCTTTTATGGATGTTGTGGATCACTCGGCGCTCATGCCGAAACGGGATGGCCAGTGAGTGTTCCCCTTGCTTATTCGACGCGATAGCTTTTCTGCCGTCTCTTGTCAGCTTAGATGGATTTCTGCTGCCTCTGTGCCGGTCATTAAGTTTCGAACGATCTGAAGGTCGTGCTAGGCCAAGTCCAAGTTAACTTTAGACTCCGACTCGACCGCGATGGAGCATAGGAGTCAGCAGAGACACTTCGTTCATTAGAATTCATCGCTTTAAAAAGCATATACAATGCCCAAGCTCAATCACTGCCAGCAAAGAACCAAAGCAGCCATCTTTTTTCCGGTATTGTCCGGCCTCTGAATCTTGCTTCCTCCAGCAGGTCGAAGCGATGGAACGGTTCTTCAATCACGTTACCGCATATGTATATCAGTAATTGTGTATAAGACCGCCACCCGTGCATCTGAGTCCGTCCGATTCGAAATTACTCGACGTTTCGCCGTCTTGGAGTCAAAATTTTCCTTTTTTGGAGACCTCGTGAGGCATGTCAGTACCCGAAAATTAAGAAGGATCAGACCATAGTATTGGCAGATCAGGTCACCCAGCGCGCATCTTTCGACAGTAAAACTGCTCCGTAAAACGGATAGTTCCACACGGATTCGAATCCTTTCATCTCCCACAGCCCGGACAACAATGCACAACGTCATGTACGAAAACATCACAGTCTGTGCAAAAGTCGTTCTTGCATTCCGGGCACTTGTATCGTCCAAAGGGACTCATCCCGTCGCCCAGCGCCGCTGTGATCGGGACCTTGCTGAATGGTACTGCGCAGCCATGGCAATCCGCTGAGGCTGATGCGCCATTGGCTTCTGTTCTGTAAGATTCAAGATAAAGATAGAGTTAGCGATAGAATCGAATAGAGAGAAGCACGATGTCCTCCGAAAATCGGACGAGAGAAGTGGAGGCTGTGCAATTGCCAAGAAGAGATGAAAGCAGGAACGGGAAAAGGTAAGAGGGAGCTTACACAGCTTGATAGGGCTTAACGGGGAAGAGATGGTGGTAGCTCCTTGCAAGGTGGGGAGAGCTGACGATCATGAGTCCACAGACGTCACAGTCCGTCGGCACGTCGCAGACCTTCGCTGCGCAGCGTGGACATAGGAAGCCTTCGCTCTTCAGCTCAGAATGGCATACGCAGAGCCCGGGCGCGGACGTTTCAGGGAGACGGGTTGGGAAGCCCATCATCATGAGGTCCGCAGCGCTGCCTGCTCCAGCGCCCGCACCTGCGGCCCGTGAGAGAGCACGCTGGGCAGGCGGTGGAATGAGCTCGAAGAGAAGGTCTTTGAAGTGACCCTCGTTCATCGCCACACCAAATATTCCTAAAATTTCAATCCTAATTTTAGTTACAGGAAAAGTGGGTAGAAGTAGAGCGACGAACCTCCAGTCTTGTCACACATATCACGACATATTTTCATCTCGGCCGCAAGCGCGACAACGGAAATCCGGATTCGGTCTTTGACACAGGTATCAAGAGTATCATGTATGTTGCCAGGATCCACAGTTGTCAGGGAGCCATATATGATAATGATTTCTCGAGACGAGTGGGTTGGCAGGTGGCTAGATTTAAACTTGGGAACGTCAAGCAACTAGATCCACGAAAAAATATACCTCATGCTCCCGCGTGCCATTTCGACAGCATTTTGTAGACTTGGTTCGCCGGTAGGTTCAAGTTTATGTCGGTCTTGGATGGCCTTCAGGACGTCCTGAGGATTTCCTGATTATACAATACAAAAACGTGAGCCAATGTTATTGGGCCAGATTTGCGCGCACTTGCCAGACATGTCTCCCACCCGCTCTGCAACTCCCGCCCGCATCCCAACGACTCCAATCTGTCCGAGCGGGTTCTGGTCGAACCACTCGACGATGAAGGCGCGCGAGTATTCCAGCATAAGGTCGAATCGCGTGGGCCGCATATCTCTGTCCAGCATGGACCCGGACAAGTCGCATACGAGCATGAGGTGCCGGATGATGGTTCGCCGGATGGCGGTCGAAGGGAAAAGGAGACTATGCCGCGCGGTAGAATCAGACCTTTAGACTGATGCACCGACAGAACGCACCGGCGTCTACGACCCCTGGCAAGCAGACCATCCACGGCACTCTGCAGACTGCCGGACTCGTCCTCTCGGACTGTGTCCCAAGAGCGTGTGTAGGTTGCTTCCCAAGCATATGGTTGCTATTACGATCCATTAACAGATCACAATCTACCCCGGAAGAGTGCCCAGCGAATGACTTACCTCGCTAACTTTTCCCTTTCCCTTGTCTTGTTTCTTCTTGTCCGCCGGTGCTTTACCCTTGCCCTTTTTGTTCTTTCCATCTTTGTAGAGCCCGTCATCGTCACTTATAAAGTCATCGGATCCGAAATCGTCGTGTATACGCCGAGGAGGCATAATGGTTTTACGAATTTCACGACAGCAGGTGGTACCCCGGTTGAAGTGAGAGCAAATGGGACGCGCCAGGCTAATCGCACAGTCACGGGACCGCTGCGGCCGCTTTTTTGAACGACACCGTATACAGCCTTCGGTTACGCGATAACTCTCTATCGTCCACGTTGAGCAAGGCGCCCGTTTCAGCTCGCTATTCCTTCTATCTTCTTGAGTGCGCCGGGCCACAACACAATACTGGGTCCGGAAACCCCCTTTTTCCTACCAATAAAGGTGTCTGCGCTACCTAGTGGCGGCGGACCGAACTGGTCACTTTAGACTAGCAAAGCATTTCTCATCATGAAGACTTCAACTGTCCGTACCTGGCTTGTGGGTTATGCGCTTCATTCATATTGCATACTTCTTGGCTTTTACCGTGCGTGAAATGGATGGTCTGTTCTTATGGCTATCCTCTTGCTTACCCTCGTCTCTCTCCCTCTTCGCTCAACAGAGACGAACGTGATGTGCCCTGGTGCTTGTGTTTGAGGCTTTGCCTCCCTGGAACCAATGCTTGTTTCTTCATGGCCCACGTTCTAGGTATCAAATGGCAGCGAATTGCGGGTCGCGGCCAACAAACTGCTGATACAGGGTCTCCTTACGATGAGAAGGCATATCAAAAGCACATACTTTCAAACACAGATACAAGTACTAAAACAAAGATTGCAATTTAATATCCTTCCTAGGCAGAGAATAGGCAGTAACACTGCTCTGGCAATCCGCAGTCCCTTTATAGATAAAGGAGGCGATGCCATGTCTTGCCACGACACTCGTTTTCGCTAAAGATACTTGGGATGTGTGTCGTCGTGGTTCGCTCGCCCTGGTTAACTTAAAGATGCTAGGCGCAACATATCATTTTGCTTGGAGTTACAGACAATGACAGTCGCCAGTTAGGCAATAAAGCTTTGGACCATCGGTCGTGGTACGTGGCCGCTTCGTCAAGGCATTACACATGTCTTTGCCTCACCGCCACCAAAGATAGGCCTGACACAGGAACATCCGACATCATTTCGATATTATGGAGCGACGTCATGGAATCGAAGAATGTGGAGCGTACAGCGTGAACACCCTACGGGCGCGACCTGGCTAGATAGCCAGGTGACGGGCCCGTTACAATGAACTTGATGGCACGGCCATAATTCTTGCACCCGCTTGGCATCATACGACCATGGCAGGAGGCGACGCCGGCGGTGACCACAGCGGCGGCGGAGACGAAAACAGTCCCGATGGGTGCTCTCGCCGCGGTGGAGACGACGGCGACGCAGGCGGAGGGGTGCCCTACGACGCCGTGGGTGCCCCCCACCGCGGTGACAGCGGCGGTTGTCTGTCTTGTGATTCGGGACCCTGAGTGCGGTGAACTTGCGCTTTGAAATTGAGGACACTTCGGCCAGGAACACGCTGCCGCACACACCTAGTCCATCACGGAAAGTATAGCCGCCGAGACGTTCGCTGAGCTCGCTACGATTCTGGCTGGGGGTGCCAAGAAGGAGAGAGACTAGGGAGCGCGTCCTTGACCTGCTCATCACAAAGGTGCGTTGCTTAGAACAACTGACTGCCACAGAATCTACTCCATGAGGCTTCTGCAATGGGCACAACTTCTACATCGCCACCGACTACCCCAGAGGCGGCACTATGAGTGACGA
>JAKOPK010000084.1:0-89982 GCA_024195185.1 Coniferiporia weirii
AACTTTCTAACTCGCTAGTTACACAATTGCAATCTGTTAACACTTGATTAGATCCCTCACCGGGTCAAATCTAACACTGACAGCTCACGGCACCTTGTGCACGGTGCAACTGTCGCCATCTCTGCTTTCGCCATCTCCTACCATGGCCACTATATGGACCAAGGTCACTACTACTACTCCCCCACTGGCTCATCCTTTGACGCCGAAATGTTCGCCCTCGCCAAAGGCTTTCATCACGCCTCACTTTTCCGCCTATGCCCTATCGCTCGGAGCATTTGGTCCCTCTATTTTATATCTGACTGCACCCCAGCCCTTACCGCCATCCTTTCCCTCCTCCCCCACCCTGCGCAGTCCTCATCCACCTTATTTTGGTCCCTGTTGGACCCCTTTCTACAAGCCAACTCGACCCATCACACGCACCTTGTCTGGTGCCCTGGACATATGAAGGTCCTGGGCAACGAATACGTTGATGCACTCACCCTCCTCCCCCCCTACGGTTGCCCCCTCTTCTACCACACCTACTCTGCCCTTCGACAGGAAGCCCTCAGTGCTGCCCGCAACATGTGGGCCCATACCTATGCCACCGACCACCCCCACCATCGTTCCCTGGCCGGCTTGGCCCTCCCACAACCCCCCTCCACCTCCCTCCTTTCTGCATGGAAAGCTCCCACCTCTCGCACCCTGCAGAGCCACACGGCCCAGGTCATCCTCGGCCATGCCCACTTTGGCGCCTACACCACCCGCTTCCTTCCGGACCTCCCCATCACCTGCCCCTGCGGCACCCCCCTCCAAACCCATGACCATGTCCTCCTGGACTGTCCCCTCTTCTCCCATGCCCGAGAGCCCCTCCCTCGCGAGACTCGCTCATCGGCCCGCCCCCCCGTGTGGGGAGCAAACTTGGACTAGGTTGGCTTCTCCCCTTCCTTTGCCGCACTACTGCCTTTACACGTTCCTCCTTGCACAACCCCCTCCTTCCTCTTCCCCCTCTTGACCGTTTCCACCCTCCATAGATTACCCCGCCCCCAGTTCGTGCTGCCACTGCAATCGCCAACCACAGACCCCTCCACCTTGACCAGCTCCCTTCTTAAACCCTGCCACATGCATTTACTACCCTAGAATACGTTTGATTGGGTGACCGTGTCTTGTACTACGTACTATAGCAGTATATAAACTGAGAATCAAAAAAAAAAAAAAAAAGAACGCTGGCGTGACGCGACATCCACTTTTGACATGCCAATCATGCCAAAAGTGGGTGCCCAAGCGGGCAACGTCGCGCGTCGTCGTCATCGCCGTTGTGTAAGTACTCGGTTTTTTCTTCTGTTACTACTGCTACTTATATCTTTAGATTTTTTACTTCTTTGAGGCCGGCGTCCAACGATAGCATGGTGACGGTACTTGTTGTTGTTGTTGTTGTTGTTGTTGCTGCTGCTGCTGCTGCTGCTGCTGCTGAGGACGCGCTCGCAACTCGCTCCTGATCACCATCGTCGTCCCGAACAACTCGCTAGCGACTCAACCGAACGGTCTTGCGCGCGTGCGGGGATAGTTCAAGCGCGCGCGTGTGCACCCATTCGTCAGCAGGGATCGTTTGCGGAGTCGCGACGGTACCTACATGCGCGCGCACCTGGATTTTACAAGCATGTCTGAAGCCGAAGGCCGTTCTGGTACCGATCAGGAGTGAGTTGACACGTTACATTGTATTTTTGTGATTTATTCTGAATTTTGCGATTATGCGTATGTAAGTTTCCGTATCTCAAAGGTGATCCGAGATTCCGTTGCGTCTGGGAATGCGGAATGAAGTATACGTAGTCATCAAAATCGACCTCAAAGACAACAAACCGCGGTGCCCGATTTTCGTCCTACTCAAAGTTGGGCAAAGACGAATGCAAGTCCTGCCGCTTTAAAAAGGACGAGCTTGTCGATTGGGACTAGGGAACTATCTGTGAGTTCAATTGTAGCCAAGTGGAGTGAGTCCATGCGCTGATCGTTCAACAGACGTCTTCTGCTTCCTGTGGACGGACACGGCATCGGCGGCAGCGACGGCTCCCCCTGCGCGCCGACGACGCCGCGCGGACACTGGCAGACGCCCCCCTGCGTGACCAGCAGAGTAGGCGTATCAGAGGTAAGTCTTTCGAGAAAAGGACATTTAGATTCCGTTCATTAATGCTGTCACGGTAGGGGTGTGTCGAGGCGACGGGGGCTGCCCCTGCACGTGGTGACGATGACGGGGGAGCCGCCCCCTGTGCGCGAGGCGATGGCAACGGAACGGCAGTGCCCCCCGCCCCGCGCACGGCGACGACGGGATGATACCTTCATGTGCAGATTTTTGACATGCTTATTTAATAACTTCGTATGCAATAGTAGCAGCAACAACAAGAACGAGGCGCATGGATCGACAGCGGCAGCAACGGCCATGCGCGCGTGGGACCGACTGCAACAGCGGCAGCAGCAGCGGCGCTGGCGCGCATGCACATGTTATGAGGGCTGCAACAGTGCTTGCACGCGTGGACGAGCGGGCACGGCGGGCGCCCAGATCGCAGGCGGCAGCAGCAGCAACAGCGCGCGCGCATGGATTGACTACGACGAACGGGCACAGGCACGAACATCGACGCTGCGGCAGCAACAGCAGCAACAACAGCGTGCGCGCGCGCATGACTTTTATTCGGTGCAATGGCCCTCTTATACTCTGTCAATAGTTATACTGGACACGAGTGAATCCGACCGGAGTTAAAATGTTCTCAGTCCGGCTCGCCAGGCTCCCGCGGGCCCGCCAATAATATTGGCGTTCCCACTGACCCGGACCTCCCAGTACTCAATAATGTCCATTTAATTGTGTACATACGAAGCTCTGGTGAGCGGTTGGATCCATCCAGCCACCATCTAGTACTTTGCTCTTTGCTTGGGCTTGGTTTCAGGGACCAGTAGTGTTGGCGATTGTGTGGAACTATACAAAGGAAGAAAACAAAGATAAATCAGCCTAATGTTTCTGTAAGTTGATTCTCAAATACGTAGGTTTGATTTTTATCCTCACCTTCTCTGCCCGCATTTTGAGACGCTTTCAATTTTGGATCGTATATTAATAAGGCTCATCTTTGCCCCCGGTCTCGCTTTTGCACTTGCCTTCGCCCCCGCTCTCATCCTCGTTTTCGCTATCGCTATCCAAACTCTCGCTTTCGTCCTTGTCCTCGTCTCTGTTCTCGTCCTCGCTTTCGCTCTCCCCCTTGCTCTCGCCCTCATCCTCGTCTTCGAGTCCACTCTCGTCTTCGCTCCCGTCTTCGTTCCTTATCTTGTATTTTTCTCGTTCCCGTCCCCATTGCAGTCAAAAATACCATTGCAGTCTCCGTCTTTCAAGCGCTTCCCGGATCTTTACGCTCAAGTATCCCTCCGACTCCCTCTCCCATTTTGCGAAGGGCGCATATGCAAGTTCATACATGTCCGGGTCTAGGGGCGACCAAGCGTAAGGACCTGTTGCCTCAAAACGCTCTCGACCATCATCCACGATGCTGAGATACATCTCCAACGCGTATCGCAGAACATAGACTCCATGCCGCATCTCTTCTTGGGAGCGCGAGATTTCACACAGCTCCCTTTCGGAAATTGCGGTTGGCGAACCCCCGAAAGGATGATCGTCTGCGACGTACGAGGGATCGCCCCCCGCATCGTGTCCGCCAAGAAATGGGCTATAATGTTTAGAAAAGGGAATAGCATTTGATACTCGGAGAAAAAGATGACCGTCCAAGGAAGGTAATAGTAGCTGCTGCGTCGTCATACACGCCCCATTATGACATTCATCAGTTTGGTGCTGCGAGTGTGAGCGACTATGAGGGACGGAATGCACGATATTCAATCAGACGTCTTACAGGGACATGTACCAGGTTCCCATGAATATCACAGTGCCTGAAAATTCTCTCCCTGGCATGGTTCCGAAAGTCCTCTGCCTTTCTAGCATTTGCAACGCAGACTTCCTCGGTGTCCTTCACTAGCGATACACATTCTAGAGAACGCGCAAATCTGGTTCCGGAGAGCGCCTCCAAAATTGCGGCTCGACAGTATCTGTCCATAGTAAGCAAAAATCTGACATGCTGTCGCGCACGCTCAGAAAGGACGCGATTATTACTATGAATGAGAATTAAGTTTGCAAGTATTTGAAACTCGTTACAAAGAGCTGCTTACTGATCGGTGTAAATTGCTAGCTAACGGCAACAAGTTTCCAGCTTCACAGGGGGAACAACATATGGAACTTGATTAAAAGAAGAACTTCGATTTCCTGTCCATTCATCTAAGACCCGACCCATGATTAAGTCCGGCGGACAGGCAAGCCTAGTTAGAAGCGGATACAAGTCAGGATTTGGGTACATGTTCTGAAGGTACCGCAGATCTATGTTGTAAATATTGACTGTTTTAGTTCGCCTTGCTATGCCAGTAAGGAGCAAACGTGACATTTCGTGTGTCTGTAAAAGGCCTTCAATATTAACGGCGCCGTCATAAGCAAGGTGTGACTGAAACATTTCTGAGTTTATTGTCTTCGGAAGCCTATCTGCGTAGCTGTGAACGGAAGGTAAGGCGGAGAAAGATGAGACCTTCATTACAGACTTACCAGAGGATAAACTCCGAAATTCTGGAGGAGACTTCCGAGTAAAAAACTGCCCTTGCTTTTGTATGCGCAAACGATTGGCCAAGAAGTGTATCAACCATGTCCCATTCGAAAGCCTCCGGATTTGCAGAAATTCTTATGAGTAAATCATCAAGCAGATGCTCCAAGAGAATTCTGCGTGCCCACCCGACATCCATGACAGTTCGTGCAAAATACCGTAGAAACAAAAATGAACGGCTGCTGTCACTGTAAAAACGTCAGTGATAACTTTGTACATTATAAACGTAGATATAAATAATAGAATACCTTAAACACTCTTTAACAGCGTAGACCACCTGGTCCTTACCCTGGTCATAGAAATTAAGTGTTTCAAGTTTCCGAGCGAGCCCATGTATCTCTGTGTCGGCAAGGGAGACAAGAGCTTTGCGAGAGCTGTTTAGCAACAAGCCATCGCTATCGAACCAAACAGCGGAATGTTTATGAATACGTCCTATAATTCGAGTCGCATCCATGCTGTTGAAAAGACCTCGGACATGCTGGTCGCTGACAGCAAAATTGGTAATATGATCCAGGGCTTGTCGACTTGTCAATGGAACTTGTGAGCTAGGCGCCATGTCAGCTGGGCAACCAGTATACATTGTAGTATAACATACGTAGCATATTTGAGCATGCGCTTGCAGTCTTTTTCGAGTCTTTCATTCTCTGCTTTGATTGTCGGGAGTTTGCTGAGAGATGCTGAGGCAATAACCTCGCGACGTCTTTGTATCCTGATTGCTGTTACGTGGGGCCCACGACCTAACGTTTCTGCAATCCGGCCGGCTTGTATTTCCAGGAGTCTCCCCAAACTACCGTATATGTTTCCGATAATTCGTCCGGGACCAGGAAGATTGTCCGCAGTTGCATTCGTGCTAACCGATACTATGGAGCCTTGGTCTGAGTCTGTATCGAAGACGCCTAAGTAGTATCTATAGTCCGCCATGTCGCATGCGCGTCTGTAAACACCGGTTCAGTTATATGTTTCTATCGGGAGCCGTCGCGGTGGAGAGGCCAAGCGGGGCGAGGGAGCCACGAACACACAAGACCCGTCTGTTGGGCCTCTTATATTGGTGTTCTTCATCATTACCTAGGAAATACACAGCATGGAGAAGTCCGTCTGGTCCCTGAGTGGACGGGTGGCGCATATCGTATTATTTCCGACTCCGCTCCGCCGAATAGGTGATCACCGCCGGCGCATATGCATCTCACTGGTGTTTGGCGCTCGCTGTGCCTCACCTCAGGCGGCGCATCCAAGTAGATCGTATGCCCGTGTAGCTACTTTGCAGTGTTGTTCACGCGCTGTGCCGCATCGCCGTAATCGCATATGGAAGAATGTACGAAGAAGAAAGTTAGAAAAGCCTGTTAACGGGCGCGGCAGGTGCTTTTCCTCAGAGCGCCACTAGTCGGCGATACATTCATGTGAGTCCCCTTGGTATGTATAAATAAACACAATCATTGGATCCATCCTGCGAGCCGCTTGAGGTTCGTTTCGATAATGATGAACGCCTGTACACGCTTCGCCGCTGGATGATCCTGGAAGCTTGTACTTCGAAACAAATTTTCATCAGCTAATTCTCGCGATGGGTGCATGTCAGTGCACCGGGCCGCCATCCGCAATGGAGCCACAGCGAGTGCACCACTGGACTGCAGTGCAAGCGCGACTTCATGAATCCCACGATGCCATAGAAGCTCACTTCTATGATGGGCGATGGCTGTCTACTCAGACTCGACATCTCAGCAGAGAGCGACTTTTGCGAGTATTTCGAAGGCCCAGATGACGAGAAAGAGGGAGTAGATTCCAACAACTTCAAGTCCGTCCACGGACGAGAGGCCCATCCTGATATTTTTCTTCACGCACAGGCGAATACGATTAGTACGTAATGCGGGTCCTGCCGGTGCTAACGCTATTTTCTCCAGTCTTGTCGAGCTTTCCCAGGCTGCAGTGCCTTCCTCTGTCTGAATCCGCCCGCCGCAGGAAATATGTAGACGCGCGCTGACGAGTGGCGCTCACAACATGGACAGCAGTCCTCGTGGGTATGCGCAAAAATGCTGCCGATGGTGTTGTTCCCACGGACAACACCACCCGAAATGACAGGCCACGATACAACTATGTTTTTCCGTCTGGTCAACCTTGACGCTGTCGACGGTCACGGTATCTCAAGGATAAGAATATAGGGTACGTTTTGACGAGGTCCGAGAAGTGTGGGGCGCCTCCACGAATAGCAATAAGGGGCAGTAAAGGTGACCGCTCTTTACACCCGAGACGAAGGCGAAGCGGCCCGAATCACAAAACCGAGCACAATTCCGTGGCTCGTTGGCATCTTCATGTCGAGTGTGAACGCTCAGTGAGCTACCGTCAAGGTAAGTAATATCAGCCTTCAAACTTCAAAGTTGTACACTGCGGTCCGTGGGGAAGCTGGTCTCCCACCTCGTTTTGTTTAAAGCAGACCACAATCAACGTTTTTAACTAGAAGTACGTTTTTGCTACCGCGGGTACGATGCTATGGATGGAAGGATAAATTCAAGCAAATGAAATCGGCCCGCGATCGCTGGAGACACCGACGAGTCTACAGCGTGCGGTCTATACACGCCATGGACACACGCAAATATACGTCGACGACACTGCCCCCCTCAAGCTGGGCCATACGGCCAGTTAATATCCGGTGAAAACGACGTCTCCTTCTGATCGTATACCACCGCCTCGACATCGAGATTACTACAATCGTGCGGAACACGACCAAGCAGTCAGCCGCGTCAAGCAACCCGGAGAACGGTAGGTAGCAAGGAAGCGAGGTGGGCCCCGTTTCGCGCACAAAGACGACAATGCCGAGCCAGGTTGAGAAGTAGGCTTTGGCAGGAAGTCGCGATTTGTACACTAGCGCGTGTCAGTCTCAGATGAGACTCGCTTTGGCTCGATAACGGGCAAGGCGAACGGATGCGCCGAATTCGTCCAACGTTACGGTCTCTGTGGTCTAACAGGGATGGTCAGCCGTCCAGTCAGTCATCTAGACCGGCAGACCGCGCTTCGCGTACGTACCATGGGACGAGCTCAGAACGCTATACTTGCACTTTGGTTCATCTTCACGGAAGACGCGAACCACTTCGCGTGCCTAAAAATTGTCACCGATGTGCCCTTGTCCTTCGCTATGCTGGTGTCCAAGCCGCTGAACTTGAGGGTTATGCGCAACGCCTGATACTATCTGCGTGCTGTCGGTTATCAGGATGAGCCTGAAGATAATCTCCCAGAGTAGGCTTTGGGATGTCCTCGGCTCGGAGTGTAAGATACGCTAGTTCGGGCACAAGTGCATGCCACATAATGCGTGTGTTTGCCGCAGTAAAAGTCATCGACGACCTAGTTTGGCATATGCGCGACATTGTCTGTCTCGCGAGGCACTTTGTCCTTGTACAGATCGAGCTAAGCCTCCCAGTCCTCCGAGTTGTCGTTATTGATGGACATCGACCGCGTGACGTCGCGAATGCAGCTGAGCGTGTTGGTGTATGATTTGCTGGAAGGCACGCATACGCGCGAGCTGCATGCTCGACCTGCTTGGCCCTGGTGGGTCCGGCAAAATCCCATTCACCAGAGGAAAAAGGAAACGTACCCTCCGGCAACACGCATGAAAAGACTAGCTTCCCGCTGTCACGCAGCTCCAGCTCCGCGCCCAGAATCTTCGTCCCGCAAACATCATACACGCAATCCGCTGCGTGACCGCGTTCGGACCATGGCCGTGTCTACGTGCGAGGCGATCGGTGGATGCCTCTAGGGCGTGCACCCAGCGGGTGAACACTGACAACCCGAGCGCGCAACGTGTGTCAGGCACAGAGAACCCCTGAGTTATTTGATGACCGGAGACCTTGATAAACTCTATTGATGACCCGAATGACGACGAGTTCGACAGTTTTTCTAACGTGAGGGTCGTCTCTCATCTTTCGCGCACTCGGACGTCGAGTTGAGCACTGGCCTTCAGACATCATACGCGCGGAGTACCGGCTTATTCCTGAGCACACGTGCGCTGATCTGCCCTGCTCTCTCCGAATCGCTGGCTGCCGCCCGCTTAGCTTAAGAATCTCCGGATAATGGGCCCATCTCGTTTTCTCAGGCCCTAGCTCGTACTACGCCTTGGGACGCCGACGCGCGACCAGGTACACCGGTCGAGAGGAATACTATGTCTTCTAAGCCCAGCAAATGCAAAGGAAACTCGTGCCCACTTTGTTTCAAGCGGAAAGACGATATGTGCAACGTGAAATGCGGATATGTTTTTTGTGCGCCACAAACCACTTTGTCTCTTTTTTCTATTTGAGTTGCGCAAGCATGACTCAACTTATCCAAGGCGCTTTAACTCCCTGTGGGGCGCGAACGATCGCCCTATTTGTCGCTCGCACTCAACGGATAGAGGTCTCCGATGGATCAATCCCACATTATGAGTGTTCCTTCAAGTCTCTTGCTACTTCTCACTTTTCACTTATTTAACGTACTCCGTTTATTTCGTTTTATTAGCATAAATACAGGACACGACAACGCAAATATGAATTCATTGTAATTGCATCTTGCCCGCCCTCTGGATGATAGGCTCCGGCCTGCGTAGCGGTTCTCCGTGTAGTCGTAATTTGAATAAATAGAAGCTTTGTATTTTTATTTGATGCAATAGCCCTACAGGACACGAGTGATTATCTGATCGGAATTGAGACTGCCCCTAGCCCTGCTCCCTGGGCTCCTCGTTGGCCCGCCATTAATATTGGGGTTCCTATGGACCCGAGCCTCCCGAACGCTCTAATATACATTTAGCGAAGATTTTGGTAAGCTGGTCGGATCCGTCCAGCCACCATCTAGTACTTTGCCCGAGCTTGGCTTCGGGGGCAAGTAGTGGTGGCGATTGTGTAGTACTATACAAGGGAAGAAAACGAAAAAAATTAACCAAATGTTTCTGCGAGTTAATTCTCAAATAGGTAGATTCAAAATTTATGCTCACCTTTTCTGCTCGCATTCTGGGACGCTTTCAATTTTGGATCCCATTAGGCTTGTCTTTGCTCCGAGTCGCTCTCGCTTTCGCCCTTGTCCTCGTCCCCGCTTTCATCCTCGTTTTCGCTATCGCTATCGCTATCCAAGCTCTTGCTTTCGACTTTGTCCTCGTCCCTGCTCTCGTCCTCGCTCTCGCTCTCTCCCTTGCTCTCGCCCTCATCCTCGTCTTCGAGTTCACTCTCGTCTTCGCTCCCGTCTTCGTTCTTATCTTGTGTTTTTCTCGTTCCCGTCCTCATTTCAGACCAACGTAATTCCATCACAATCAGTCTTCGTCTTCGCTCAAGCGCTTCCCGGATGTTTACGCCCAAGTATCCTTCCGACTCTCTCTCCCATTTTGTGAAGGGCACATATTCAAGTCCATATTCGTGCGGGTGTAGGGGCGACCAAGCGTAAGGACCTGTTGCATCAAAATGCTTTCGACCATTATCCATGATGCTGGGATACATCTCCAAAGCGTATCGCAGAACGTAGACTTCATATCGTATCTCTCTTTGAGAGCGCGAGATTTCAGACCACTCCCTTTCGGAAATTGTAGTATTGCGGTAGTTGAAACGATCATTTGCGAGGTACAAGGCCTCGCCCTCTGCATTGTGTCCGGCAAGAAATGGGCTATAATGTGTAGAAAATGGAATGGCGTTTGATATTTGGAGCAAAAGACAAGCGTCCGAGGAAGGTAATAGTAGCTTCTGCGTTGTCATACACATCCCATTATGACATTTATCATATCTGGACTTGTGAGTGTGAACGACTATGAGGGACGGAATGCACAATATTCAATCAGACGTCTCACAGGGAAAACATGTACCAGGTTCCCATGGATATCACAGTGTCTGTAAATTCTCACATCGTCCCAAAAGCTCTCTTCAGCCTGTCCGGTATTTGCAACGTACACTTCCTCGGTTTCCTTCACTAATGATACACATTCTGAAGAACGCGCAAATCTGGTTTCGGAGAGGGATTTCAAAATTGCAGCTCGGCAGTATTTGTCCATGGTAAGCAAAATTTTGACATCGTGCCGCGCACGCCCAGAAAATGCACTATTATCACTATGCATGAAAATTAAGATTGTAAGTAATTGAAACTCGTTATAAAGAGCTGCTTACTGATCGGTGTAAAACGCTAGCTGACAGCAAAACGTTTCCAGCTTCACAGGGGGAATAACATATGGAACCTCATTAAAAGAGCTTTGATTTCCTGTCCATTCATATAAGATCTGGCCCATGATTAAGTCCGGCGGACAGGCAAGCCTGGATAGAAGCGGATATAAGTTAGGGTTTGTGTACATGTTCTGAAGGCGCCGCAGATCTATGTCGTAAATATTGTCTGTTTTAGTTCGCCTCGCTATGCCAGTAAGGAGCAAACGCGACACTTGGTGTGCCCGTAAAATGCTTTCAAAATGCACGGTGCCGTAATAAGCAAGGTGCGACTGAAACGCTTCTGAGTTTATTGTCTTCGGAAGCCTATTTGCATACCTGTGAACGGAAGGTTAGGTGGAGAATGCTGAGACCTTCATTACAGACTTACCAGAGGATAAACTCCGAAATTCTGGAAAAGAGTCCCGGGTAAAGAATTGTTTCTCTTTGTAAATGTACAGACAATTGGCCAAGAAGTGTGTCAACCATGTCCCATTCGAAAGCCCCCGGATTTTCAGAAATTCTTGTGAGTAAATCATCAAGCAGATGCTCCAAAAGAATTTCCCGTGCCTCCTGGACATTCATGAAAATTCGTGCAAAATACCGTAGAAGCAAAAATGAACGGCTGCTGTCACTGTAAAAACGTCAGTGATAACTTTGTACATTATAAACGTAGATACAAATAATAGAATACCTTAAACACTCTTTAACAGCGTAGACCACCTGGTCCTTACCCTTGTCATGGAATTTAAGTTTTTCAAGTTTCCGAGCAAGCCCATGTATCTCTGTGTCGGCAAGAGAGACGAGAGATTTGCGAGAGCTGTTTAGCAACAAGCCATCGCTGTCAAACCAAACAGTGGAATGTTTGTGAATACGTCCTATGATTCGAGTTGCATCCATGCTGTTGAGAAGGTCTCTGACATGCTCGTCGCTGACTGCAAAATCGGTAATACGATCCAGGGCTTGTCGCCTCGTTGATGGTATACGCGAGCTAGGTTCCATGTGTCAGTCAGGGAAGCAGTGTATGTTATAATATAACGTACGTAGCATATTTGAGCATGCGCTCGCAGTCTTTTTCGAGCCTTTCACTCTCTGCTTCGATCGTCAAAAGTTTTCTGGCAGTTGCAGAGGTAATAACGTCACGGCGCCTTTGTATCCTGATTGCTGTTGCACGAGGTCCGCGGCCCATTTTTTCTGCAATCCGACCAAGTTGTACTTCTAGACATCCTCCCAAGCGACCGTATATATTCCCGATGATGCGCCCGGGACCAGGAAGATTGTCTGCAGTCGCGTTTGTGCTGACCGATGTTATTGAGTATCGATCTGAGTCCGTGTCGTAGACGATTGTGATAGTTCTACGGACTCTCATGACGAATAGGTGTTACGCGACTTCAGCTGAGACGATAATCCCGACGTATGCTTCTATCTACAAGCGAGCACTGATGCCTATCCCCGATGATGAGAGCCGTCGCGAGGGAGAGGTCAAGCAGAGCTGCAGCGAAATAGGAGGGACCCACGAATGCACAAGACCCGTCTGCTGAGCCTCTTATATTGGTGTTCTTCATCATAACCTAGGAAATATCAATGCACAGCGAGAAGAAGTCCGTCTGGTCCCTGAGTCCCTGAATGGACGGGTGGCGCATAGCCATTCGGCTAGTATTATTTCCGACTCCGCCCCGCCGAATAGGTGATCACCGCTGCGTATGCATCTCAACTGCCGGTTGGCGCTCGCTGCCAGTGTGTCTCACCCGAGAACCAAGGGACCCAGCGGTGCATCCCAGTAGACCGTATGACCATGTAGCTACTTTGCAGTGTTGTTCATGCGCTGTGCTGCATGGACGTAATCGCATATGGAAGAATGTACAAAGAAGGAAGTTAGAGAAGCCTGTTAACGAGTGCGGCAGATTCTTCTGCTCAGAGCGCCTCCAGTCGGCGATACATTCATGCGAGTCCCCCTGGGATGTGTAAATAAATACAATCATTGGATTCATCCTGCGAGCCGCTTGGGGTTCGTTCGATAATGATGAACGCCTGTATACGCTTCGCCATTGGATGATCCACAGAATAGGGGGTATCACGATGGGGTTTTAGGCCTTGTTTTAGGCCTTGTTCGAGTACTTGTTTTGAGCTGTGTTTTGAGCCCAAAACAAGCAAAACAGGCAGAACAGCAAAACAGCAAAATTTCTTGTTTCGCTGTTTTACTCCTTGTTCTGAACCAACTTAAACAAGGTTTTGAATACTAATTTGGGCATGTTTCCAAGTCCGATTATTTGTAATTTGCCTCACAAACTGATTCTGCTGCATCTTCTTGTGCATTTTGCTGCCAAAAATTCCTGCATTCTCTTAAGAGCTTTAGTTTGCTGATGTGTGGATACACCATACATCATGTCCACAATACCAAAGAGAAGTTGCGATCTCCAAAGCCAGCTGGCAGCAAAAGAGGTTGCCGGCTTCCCTTAATGGTAAGTAAATGCCGATCATTATTTATGTAATATTTACGAACCTACTCTGCCGATTTGCCGGGGGCTACGTGGTATCGCAAAACAAAGTCTTAAACAGCACGTTGAACCGGGGGGTATCAAAGTTAAACCATGTTTTAGACCTGTTTTGACAACTTAAACAAGCACTCGAACAAGCCCTAAAACAAGGCCTAAAACCCCATCGTGATACCCCCTATTATCCACTCAGAAGTCTGTACTTCGAAAAAAAACCGAATTTTCATCAGCTAATTCTCGCGATGGGTGCATGTCAGTGCACCGCGCCGACATCCATAATGGAGTCACTGCGAGTGCACCAATAGTGCTAGACCGCAATGCGAGCGTGACTTTATGAACCCCACGATGTCATAGAGTGCACCGCTATGATAGTTTCTACTCCAACTCGACATCTTTTGCGAGCATTTCGAAGGTCCAGACGACGAGGAAGAAAGAACGATTTCAACGACTTCAAGTCCACGACAAGGAGGCCTGATTTTCTTCACGCACAGCCCTCGAAGGCGAATACGACTAGTACGTAATGCGGGTTCTGCCGGTGCTAACCCCATGTGTTGGCTGAGCTTGAAGCTCTGGGTCTCTAGGCTGTCCACCTCCCGCTGCTGCGGCGCTTTCCGTGCACGCTGGACTCTGGAGCGACAATTAATGACCAGTATTCGCATGTAAACAATCCCGTCTACTACCACCTCATCGACTTAATCGTCAATACCTATCTCGCCGAGCGCTGCGGGCGCGATCCCTCCACATCGCTGTCTACGTTTACGGCCGATCACCCGCCGGTCGGTCTCGTCTCTTTCCTTTGCAACTTTCCCGCGCCGTTGACCTTCCTCGAGCCCGTCACAGTCGGTCTGAGGGTCGTGCGCCTCGGAACGAGCCCTGTCTCATATGAAGTGGGTTTCTTCGTGGGCCGCGAAGCGGAGAAAGAGCATGACGAGGCGAAGGCGGTAGGCGGGTACACGCACGTTTTCGTGGACCGTACGGGGAGGCGGCACGTGAGGGAGGTGGGCGATTCTTATTGAAAACCTAGGAGGTGTTGAAGAGGCAAAGTCGAAACTCTGACATAGGCTGGTGCAAACTGCTGGATCTGTTTTCCGTATCTTTACGTGCTGGGCTCATCGCGGACCAAGTCAACCATTCCTTCATCCACTCTCAATTGTCTTCGTTACCCTAATAAAGTCGACATATGGCTGCCTTGACTCCCTATGGAGGAATGGGTACACTCGAGCGATATTCTTTTAACAAGTTCACAAGCGGCTACTGCCTCTCATCAGCCTTTCTGCCAAGTCCCCCTTCTTCACTGAGATTATTAGCGCCATCTGCGTTGATACGGCTAGACGCACTTGCTTCTCCCCCCAGTCGGGATCTACTAAATCTGCTTCAGACTCCAGTGTTGTCGTATTCGAGTCAGTGCGGATGGTTGACGGCGCCGTCCCATAACTCGACGTACTCGTCATGCCGGCCAGCAGACATGAAGCGCGCGAATGAATGTAGCCCAACCGTTCGGGGCGAAAATGGAGGTGGACCAGTTTGGAACCGGAGAAAAAGAAGGGATCCGGGACTTGGATTCGATCATGAGGACAACCGTGGCTAACCAGCTAACATCGTGGTACCAGCCCTCGAAGGTTGTAGTAAACCACTCATGGATTTGAAAAGGAGAAAGAAGAGCAGGTGGGCGTACCTGAGCCCTAGCCGACGCTCGGGAGGGAGCAGATCCGGCAGGTTCTTCATGCAGTCAACGAGGAATGGGACCATCGCCGGCCGGGGAGCGCTTCTGTGTTCTTTCACCGTTGAGTGCCACAAAGTACGGGTTTTCCGTTTTATTTTGATAAAGGCATTCAGGACTGGGCTTGTCTGGTGGCGGAATGCGTCTTGCGAGCGGGTATGGAGGCGCGAGTGTCATTTGGTCCTTTGGAAAGTGCAGGAAACATCTGGAAGCACGCCGTAGACGAGACGCACGGCTACCCACGTCTTCCCCTGTGTGTACAGACGGAAGGATGTTGTGTTGTAGTACACAGCGTAAATAGCGTGTGGAGGTGAACGAGGTTGTACCTACATTTTGCATCAAATCTGCTTTTGCGTTTGTGAGATGCTTCCCCTCGCGAATGAGTTTCACGCGTATCGAGCATGCATCGGCGTCGAGGGGCTGCAGGAAGTGTGAGGTGACATGAATAATGTCAGGATGTGAAGTCGAAGTTTGTAAGGCGCCTGCTCAGAAAGTATTATGCCGACGGCGTAGCCTAAGTACGTTACTTTAGATGTCAGATACTGTGCGTTATACATGTACATATACATACTGTATGACAATGCTTCCTCCGTGAGGGTTTCTGTGAGAACAGAATTATGATATATGGTTTGAGTAGGATTTCTTCAGAATGTGATTAAGGGAAAGACGGTGGATAAATGGAACCTTACTTTCCGATGCACCAATTTATGGATACGTTTTCTTTGTAAATGGCGTATCCACCTTGAGGGTTCCGCGAGAAAATTGTCTTTAGTGCATTCTTTAGATTCATGACGAGCTTTCGGCTTGTAGGCCTCTGACAAGAGAGCACTGACGTATATACAATATCCAGTAGCCCGTGTGCCGTCGGCTCGGTGTCCAGGTTGACCGGTACCATACAAGAGCTTACTGGGTTCGTAATTTATGTGCAACCATCGACCGTTGTTGTTATCAACTTTTCCTGCCGCACACCGCACATGTTTGCGCTGTGTAAGATACGCTAGTACGGGTACAAGGTATGGGAGTGTTTGCTTCAGTAGAAGTTGCCGACGACCCCGTTCAGCATATGCATTACAGCGCCTGCCCCGCAAGAGACGCCTTGTTCATGTGGGGATTGAGCTCTGTCTCATGGTCCTCCGAGTCGTCGTTGGGCGACCATATGATGTTGTAGATGCGGCTGAGCGGGATGGTCACTGGAATACGGATTGAGCTGGCGGAGGCCCGGGGGCACGCATCCGCGTGAGCTCGACCTGCTTGGCCTGGCGAGTATAGAAAAATCCCATTCACCAGAGGAAAAGGGAAACGCACCCAGTATAGCTCACCAACTTCCGGCAACACGTACGGTCATCCACCTCTGCGTCCAGAATCTCTGTCCCCGTAAACGCTATACGCGCAATCTGTTATGATCGCGTTCGGACCATACGTGCGAGGCCTTGAGCACCCAGCAAATGTACGGCCGCCTGAGCAAGCGACGTGCACCAGGCCGGTCGGACACCGTGAGTTAGTTCAAACTCGGACTGTCGCCGCGAGCAGAGCGTGTAGACGAACAGAAGGGCGATCTGAGCATCAGCAACGTGAAATGTGGACTTTTTTGCACCCCGTAAGCCACTGGGTCCTTCAAATCCGAGCTGGCACAGCAGCCGACCGCCGGAGACGCTCGCCAAGCTAAAGCTCAAACAACGGTTGCTCCAAGTCGTCGACGCCTGTAGGCAGTGCAGGTCTATTGGTCGAGCCATGGTACAAGTGGGTACCACTGAGTTCTGCGACGTCCCCGCCATGATTACAAATCCCCACATGTATGCATCAATTTGCCACGCCTGCCTATTGGACGGGGTGATGGGGGCATTCGCACGCGGCACACCCCTTCCTACACTGTCCATTGATGGCTACCTGTGCTCGCAACTCGCTCTTGACCATCACCGTCGCCTCGCACAAGTCGATAGCAACTCGATCGAATTAAACGTACAAACATGCTGCAATCCGTAACCAACGCCGCGATCGATCAAGAGTGCGTTAACATACTGCACTAGACGTTCATATATTGATTATGAATTTTGCATCCGCGACGCACAGGGTTTTGTACCTCAAAGGTGACCTACGACTTGCACCAATTACGAATTCACGTTGAAATGTAGACCGTCCGTAGGAATCGAAATCGATTTCAAAGGCAACCGCCCGTCCCACCCGATTTTCGTTAAAACCAAGTCGGGCGAGGAAACGCGCAAATCCACACGCTTTGGAAGGGACGGACCTATTAAATGGGACTTGGGAAACTACCTGTGAGTGCGATGTTACATCAGTAGTCCGATGTTCTACACTAAATCAGCAATAGCCGTATTCCAGTGCCTATGGAGCTTTCCATCCGGATCAAGGAGGCCCATAGATTACGTCGAAATAAAGACATTGTAACCTTCAAACTAGATGTCACATCCGTGGACGTCGTCAAAGGAGATATTGCTTCTGTGGAATGTGTGTTATTCTGATTGACCAACCCCCGAATACTTACCTTTGAATGCATCTTAGCCGGAAGAGCTCTCGCAAGGCTGACTTTTGTGTTGCCGGTAAGTAGGTCAAACAGCTTGAAACCGCATGCGGCGCTGACCTCTCCGAGAGACCGACGAACTCGCCCAGTGCCTTGTTGAAAAAGCACAGGCCGCAATCGGGAATAAGAAAGTTTTCCTGGAGTCCCTTGGGAAGTTTGGCAAAGTCGTAGCTGTTCTTATGAAATTCACTGACCTCGCAGCCGACGTGAGTCTGCACTTCTCATGTCAATGTTTTGCAACGTATGAAATTCCACAGGTTCACCCTGCTGCTAAAGCAGCTTTTATAGTTGTTGACGTTCTGTATGAGGTAACGTGGACAGTAAATTCGATTCGTATACGCATATCATGACATTCGCTATAGCAATGCAAAGAAAAGCAAGAATGTCACGGAGCAACTACGGAACTCATGAGGGACCTAGCCTCATTTCTACCATTCCTTAAGGCTGACGATCACAATATCGTCAAGGACGATGGAATTGGGCGGGTGGTAAAGGAGATGCTGGAGCTTTTCTGCAAGATTTGTGGGTTCGTCGTCGAATATTCGGAAAAAGGAATACTAGGTAGTTCGGAGGTCTGTTATCTGCGGCGTTGAATACTGATCTGTCTTATCAGGAGACCTGTTTTCGTCCAAGAGGGATGAGATAGACTCACTGAAGAGTGAATTCGAGAGGCTGAAAAGTGTTTACGACTGGAGTGTTAAGATGGAGGTCTGGAAGTCCATTATTAATACAGGTAATTTAAGACACGAGTCGAATTGCCGCACTACTGACTTTCCCTTGCAGAGAGCCACATGGAAGATGCTCAGCTACGGCAGTTGCATCCCGCGGGGCAGGCTGGTTACAATATTAGGAAAAGGTGTTTGGAAGGGACACGGTCGGGTGTTTTGGAGAAGGTTGAAGCATGGGCTGCTTCTGAGTCGAAGCTTTTCTGGTTGCATGGTGTGGCAGGATCCGGAAAAAGTGCAATTGCAAACTCAGTTGCCCATATGTTTCGGGAGCAGCGGCAGCTTGCAGGGTGCTTCTTTTGCAAGAGAGATATCCCGGAATGTCGAGACCCGGATAATATCCTGCCTACTATAGCATATAATATCTCCAAGTGGCATGTGGGCTATCGGTCTGCTGTACTATCTGTTATAAAAGGGGAGGATGAGCTAAATCTAAAGAACGGATTGCAGTGGCAATATGGTCTTTTATTTAAGCAACTGTTGAGCATATTGGCTGCCACTGCCATGAATATACCACCAAAATCCCTGATTGTTGTCATTGATGCAATTGATGAGTGTGGTGATGCAGATTCCAGGGCTGAATTGGCTAGAATGCTCTTAGAAATGGCCAATATTGTTCCCTGGTTCAAGGTGTTTGTTACCAGCAGACTCCTACCAGAGCTGCAGAGTGTCTTTCTGCATACTTCAGATGTGTTAGAATCCCTTGATATCAACAATGACATTGCTTATGGTCATGTCAAAGAAGACATTTTACAATACACAAAGTATTGTGCCAAGTTGTGGCAACTAGAGCTCTCAGAGAATGAAATGAGAACCCTTGCTATAAATGCATCAGGGCTCTTCATCTGGACTTCCACTGCCTTTGGTTACATCAATGGGGAAATTAACAAGCAAGAGGCAATTTCCAAGCTCCTAGCCCAGCACTCAGCAGGCAGCCAAGAATCCAAGCTTGATAGTATTTATACTCTTGTTCTCCAAGACATATCTGCAGGATCACAGAGGAATGCACAGATTGTTAAGGCCATGCTCAGTGTAATTAAGTGCACAGCTAAAAATAGACCACTTCATGAAGGTGCTCTTCTGGAATTTTTACTGGCTGTAGAAGTTAACCTGGATCAAGCTGCTGTGAAGACCACTATTGACAGGTTACAAGCTGTGCTGTACAGGGATAAATCTAAAGGAGATGTCATCCGTGTCTGCCACCCATCTTTCCTTGATTTCATGAGTACTGAGACACGTTCTCATGATTATTGGACAGAGCCCACCTCTATGGATTCTATTATGGCTACAAGATGTTTGCAGATCATGTCTACCCAACTGAAATTCAACATATGTGGCTTAGAGACATCATATCTCTCAAATAGTGCTATTCCAGACCTTCAGGACAAAATTACTATGTATATCCCACATCATCTTCAGTATAGCTGCCTATACTGGATGAATCATCTTGCCAGCTCTAGCTTGGGTACAAATGATGAGAAACTGCAAAAGCAATTGGAGGATCTAATTTGTTATTCAAGATCCTTGTTCTGGTTGGAATGTCTGAGCCTCATGGGGCAGGTGAAATCAGGCATAGATATTTTAGAGAAGTTCTTGAAATGGTACAAGGTATGTTCAGGTTGAGATATTTTATATGCACTTATTCTCAATAAGTACTACATGAACAGCTATCTGGAATGCTATTTGCTATTGCCTATGATTTGTACAGATTGGTTACTGCAAATTACACACAAATATCTGTCAGTACACCTCATCTTTACATCACAGCATTATCATGGGCTCCTACAGAGAGCTTTGTTGCCAAGCAGCTATATCCATATTTCTCCAACCAACCCCTTATTACTTCAGGAAAGGAGAGAAACTGGAAAACAACCTTATGGTCATGTAATGTGGGTAGTCCAGTCTGTGAGGTTGGTTATTCCCCTGATGGAAGACACATTGTGTCTGGCTTGGAAGACAACACCTTGAAAGTCTGGGATGCTCAGACTGGGAAAGCTGTTGGAGAGCCCTTCACAGGCCATTCACACTTGGTGAGGTATGTTGCCTACTCTCCTGATGGAAGACATATTGTTTCTGGCTCAGATGACAAGACCCTAAGGATCTGGGATGCTCAGACAGGAAGTGCTGTGGGAGAGCCCCTCACAGGTCATTCAGGCTCTGTCTGGTCTGTTGCCTACTCCCCTGATGGAAGGCATGTTGTGTCTGGCTCAGCTGACAAGACCCTGAGGATCTGGAATGCTCAGACTGGGAGTACTGTGGGAGGACCCCTCACAGGTCATTCTGATTGGGTGAGGTCTGTTGCATACTCCCCTGATGGTAGGTATATTGTATCTGGATCATGTGACAGGACCCTGAGGATCTGGGATGTTCAGACTGGGATTGCTATGGGAGAGCCCCTCACAGGCCATTCAGACACTGTCTGTTCTGTTGCTTACTCTCCTGATGGGGTACATATTGTATCTGGCTCACTGGATGAAACACTGAGGATTTGGGATGCCCAGACTAGGTGTGCTATGAGAGAGCCCCTCATGGGTCATTCAGGTTATATTCATTCTGTTGCCTACTCCCCTGATGGAAGATATATTGTGTCTGGCCTAGATAATGGCACTCTAAGGATCTGGGATTCTCAGACTGGAAATGCTGTGGGAAGGCCCCTCACAGGCCATTCAGGCTATGTCTGGTCAGTAGCCTACTCCCCTGATGGAAGGCATATTGTATCAGGATCAGCTGACAAGACCCTGAAGATCTGGGATGCTCAGACTGAGAGCACTGTGGGAGAGTCTCTCACAGGTCATTCAGACTGGGTAAGGTCTGTTGCATATTCCCCTGGTGGAAAGCATATTGTGTCTGGCTCAGATGACAGCACCCTGAGGATTTGGGATGCCCAGACTGGGAGTGGCATTGGAGAGCCCCTCAGCAGCCATTCAGACTGGGTGATGACTGTTGCATACTCCCCTGATGGTAGGTATATTGTGTCAGGCTCAGAAAACAAGACCCTGAGGATCTGGGATGTTCAGACTAGGAGTGCCATAGGAGAGCCCCTTGCAGGCCATTCAGGTCCCATCTACTCTGTTGCCTACTCACCTGATGGGAGACATATTGTATCTGGCTCAGGTGATGGCACCCTAAGGATCTGGGATGCTCAGACTGGAGGTGCTGTGAGGGAGCCCCTCACAAGCCATTCAGACTCTGTTTGGTCTGTTGCCTACTCCCCTGATGGAAGACATATTGTGTCTGGCTCAGAAGACAACACCCTGAGGATCTGGAATTCTCAGACTGGGAACACTGTGGGAGAGCCCCTCACAGGTCATTCAGGCCCTGTCAATACTGTTGCCTACTCCCCTGATGGAAAGCATATTACTTCTGGCTCAGATGATAACACCCTGAGGATATGGGATGCTCAGACTGGAAATGCTGTGGGAGAGCCCCTCACAGGTCATTCAGGCTGGGTGAGGTCTGTTTCCTATTCCCCTGATGGAAGGCAGATTGTGTCTGGCTCAGTAGACAGGACACTGAGAATATGGGATGCTCAGACTGGGAGTGCTGTGGGAGAGCCTCTCATAGGCCATTCAGGCCCTGTCTGGTCTGTTGCCTACTCCCCAGATGGAATGCATATTGTGTCTGGGTCAGATGACAACACACTAAGGATATGGGATGTAGACAGTTTATTATCCATTTCTAATATGAGAAAACCATTTTTATCAAACAGGATTGATAATGATGGATGGTTGAGAGATTCATCTGGTGGACTCTTGTTTTGGTTCCCATATATCTATCATCATGCATTTCTTGGTACACATGGTATGTGCCTCCCAGAGCATACAGATGGTAGATCAGTTGGATTTAATCTAAAAAATCTCTCAGAATATAGTGGTTCTTCCTGGTTCAATATTCTGAAAAGATTTGATTAGAAGTGGTCTATTTATAACATATAATCTTTGTTTTGTTCAAAGGCATCCCTCCCCTCAGCACCTTTGATCCTACATTGTGAAGTATTTTCTGACATTTATTTGATCACCATAGGACTTGTGATTGATCACTGTAGTATCAGTGAGCATTATGTACATAGTTTGTATTAGTGAAAATGATTGAAATAAGAAAAAGACTAGTGTGTGGCAATGCTGTCAGATAGACTAGGGCAACAAAGGTGTGAAAGTGGATGGAATAGCAAGGGAATTATGTAAATATGGGTCTGTACAATCTCAGGCAATGAAGTCATGTCATGCAACCATCAGTCTGATTGGCAGGTGACCAGCAGTCCAACATGTGCTCTTAAATTTATAAACGTACTGAGTGAGGTGCTCAGTTGCAGTGGTAGAAGTAGGGGTGGAAAGATATCAGTATAAACCGATGATATTTCGTAGGAGAAACCAGCCTCCTTATATACACGTACTGTGGTAATACTTTATATAATCTTAGTAGTAAAGTTATACTTCTTATAGTTAAGCGGGTGTGAGTAACGTGATCAAGGTTAGCTCTGCTCCACTATGGCGTGATATTGCGTGATCGTTATGTTATCTTATTATATTCGTTTATTTATATTTAATATGTGCAATGGATTGATACATGCAGTGGTCTGATGTGTGGCAGACCTGCACTTGCATCAGCCCCACTCATGTGTAAGCCTGCCCAGCCAGCTTACGACTTCCTGTGTTTCTTGCACTCTTACATCAGCTTCCTAATGCACATATCACTTCCCAATGCACATGTTATGTCACGCCACTACATAATATGAAACCGAGCCAAGACCCAGGTCATCGTAGGGCTGGGTCTGTTTTCTGGTTCCAAAGCTGTGAACTTGCCTGGAAAATGATACGAGCGAACCGAATCACAGTGTTCTTCCCTTATCTTTAATTTGAGACCTCTGTAGTCGTACACGATACATTTACATGCCTCTTGGAATACACTGACACTTCCGTGCGTGGGCAAATATCCCCTGGATTCTACGGGACGGCTTATGACACGTCGGGAACCGCCGATTATGACGCAATGAGTACCTGGGTGAACGGAACCAAAATCGCAATCAGATTTGGCGTCAAGGATAGTGCGGACAAAAAAAAAGCATGACCAGCAAAGAAAGCATAGGTAACGGTCGAACGTAAGACGATTGACGAAGAAGTCGTGTGCGTGAAACCGCAAAACGGTCGAACAATGTAGTACTGATTACAAAGAAACGGAAGAAAACGGAAACGCACCGCAGAGGGCGTCAGTCCTAGCTCGCGCAGTGTCTTCGAGAAATCTGTACGTGCGAATTGCTTTCTGCTCGTGCAGGGCCCGTCGCAATTGGCGGCATAATGAATGTCGAATGTGTATAATCGGGAGCAAACGGAGAATTGGTTCAGGGAACGAGCAGCAGTGAGAGACAGTAAGCGAATTGCATTCGCAGAGAAACAAATACACGCACCTTGGGTAATGCATCGCGAAAGTGACCGTGTCGACGTCGACACTTAAAGTTTGGGCTGCGAGATACTCTGCGACTTCACGCAGCGCTACGAGAGAAAAAGACATGATCGGAATTATCAGACACGCTGATGATTCTGTAAAGAGTTCTTTAGAGGACTCACTCGACTCGCTGGGCAGGGCCGTCACATAAGGCTTGCCGCCACTTGCAAGGCGGATCTGCAGGCGCGTCTCCTTGTAGTCGCGTCCTGCTGAACCAGCGCCTGAGCTAGTACTTGCGGCAGGTGCGGGAGGGGCAGGTGTCGCTGCGTAGTTTGCCCCCAATTAAGTGTTTCTCATATCGGCTAGTGCAAAAAGGACTCACCAACGACAGGCGCACCCCCGCCTTCTCGTAGTAACTTCTCCCTCTCCGCACGTTCCCGCCGCTCTGCCTTATCTTGCTCAATCTTGCGCCGGATTTCCTCGCGCGCACGCGCATCATCGAGCTTCTCCTTCCGCAACTGCTCCGCAGCCTTCATTGCCTCCTTTGCCTTGAGGTCCTCACGGATCGAGCCCGCATCCTTGCCTGCCTTGCGCCTGATTGCCTCATTCGCGCGCTGCTCCTCGAGCTCCTTCACACTCTTTACCGCGCGCTTTTCCGCAAGCTTTGCACGCAACTCGGCGAGCTTTTGAGCGCGCTCCTCATCGGTAAGCGGCTTGATCTGAGAGTAGTTCGGAGAAGCCTGTAAGCGGAAGATATCGAGATAACGTTAATGATATGCTTGCGCACCTCTTCCACTGACTCTTCAAACTGGTCGTGCCCGCTCTTCTCCGCGTGGAAGTTCGCAAAGTCCGCGTTCTTGAAAGTCTTCCCGCACTGGGTACACTTGATGCTCTGCGTTCAGACGAGATCAGCCTGCCATCCTCCCCGCCTTTCGACTCCGAGTCTCAGCAGGGCATACCTTAGCCTCAGGTGCAGCACTGCCCTCTCCAGCATTGTCTCCTGCTGCTGCCGCCGCCCCGCCTTTCCCGTACACCGCTCGCAGAGCCTCTGCATCTTCATCATCGTCTACATCCATCGGCGCCCCTCCGCCCGCAGACGCCTGGGGTGCGGCGCTTTGTGCAGCAGGGTCAGGGATTTCATCGTCTGTATGTGCAAAAAGGAAATCGAGCGCAGGCTGGAGCCCCGCTCCGCGCGTCGCGCGCAGCGCCCAATCTACGCGTGCAGGTTCAAAGCCCATGCCGAGCAGCGTGTCTTTATCGCCCGCCATATGAATGATTTCGTCGAGATTGGATGTGAAGTATCGTGCAATATCCTCTGCCGAAGAATGTGAGCAGCCTCCAGGCAAGGAAGGTAGGTCAGTGAGCCGTGACGGGTCTGACGACGGCACCGAGTGACAGAAACAATGGCTTTCAACCTCGCCCGCGGACACAACTCTCAGTTGGTCCCAAGCACGGCCTTGTTCGTATGAATAGATTCGGCCGTACGATTTCCTGCGCGTAAACGGAGAACAGCTTATAATGTAAAGCGACTTGGATGCGTAGGGACATATGCGTCGGCCTGACCGGTTGACCCCGCTTTGATGACAAAGACCTCGATAAGGGCCACTTGCCGTTTTCACGATACCACTGGCAGAGAGTCGAGACTGTTCGAACTTCCAGGTTTAAACTTCCATTGGTACAGTAACGCGCAGTGTCACCTTTTTGCGACTCGCCACAGGAACTCTCTACTCCGAGTAGGTAGGGAACGCAGAAGAGAAGGCGAAGTGAGCAAAAGACGATACATCGGCCAACTTGAACCGGGATCAGCTTTCCCAATGGCACTCGATCACTTGCTGCGGCTTTCATTATATAATGACCAGAGACTCGCGAGATTTGGTTATAACTGGTCTTGACATACGCAAGAGAAAAAGAAGAATGACTGTAGGGAAAACGAAAAGATAACGTGCAAGGCCGTCTAATTTGAGGACCCCCTCGGTACATGGGGAATTCGAACAACGTTACTATTACTCGCGCAGCCTTTTTCGGTTGTTATTGTCAACGTCTCTCTCTCATGCTCCGACTTCGATGGTCGTAACCTCCTGTGCTTCCACACGGGATATTTCTTCCATCTTTGTTTTTAGCTTTGGTGCCAGGAAGTGATTCGGATCCACAGGTAGCCAAGCATATGGACCCACTCCATCGCTGCACTCCTCTTCAGTGTTCTTTATGTACCGCGCAATATGATTATACACGTCGGGTGCGTAGCGAAGTACGAGGACGTAAAATGAGTCAGGTGTGTACTCCTTCGTGCAGAATCCTGTTCCGTTCACTCTATCAAACTTCCGGGTTTGAAGGAGCAGGCTCTCAGGATGGGTCCCCTCGGAGACGGCAAAATACTTTCTATGAGTCGCTTCATATGCAATGTATGCGGGTTCTCCGTCAGGCGTGTACCCTGCAAGTAGTGCATGGTGGCCTTTGCCGGAAAAGGCTGTGCCGCGCGGGACATGAAGCTGGAGTATACCGAAAGTATCATGTTCTAACACGCAGGCAGTTCTACAATCGGGCGAGTTTGTGCATTTTTCCGTGATGTTCTACAAGTGAGAGCGGATGAGCGATATGACGGAGCCGTAGGAAGTCAGCTTAAAACCTACGTGTATGTGTACAAGGTTTCCCGCCGAATCACAGTGCTTGTAGATTTTCCTCGAAGATCGATCAACATCCTCGATAGTCCAGGGGCTGAGAGCTGCCCCTGTTTCTCGAAACAGAGAAAGAGGATCGGAGCTGCGTGCGAGATTATTGGAAGATAGGGCCCTTGTAATGGCGGTTCTGCAATAAGTATCCAAGACGAGTAAGACCTTCACCGCATGAAGAGCATATTTCAACGTTAGGCCAGTCGCCCTTCAATAAAGCTCTGTAAGGATTTGAAAAAAACAGTGACAATCATGCTTACTGTTCCAAGTGCGAAACTAGTTCCTGACATAGTTCTGCCAACCTTGGCGGGTCTATGTTCTTTGCTCTCTGGACTGGGTCATAAAAAACGGTATCTTGCGTCGACTTTCGCTCGATCACGATTCTGCACAAGATCACATTCGATCGACAGGAAAGCCTGGAAAGGAGGGACCGCAATGACGGAGCCGGATACAGTTCCTGTAACCGCTCCAGCTCTATATGAGAGACGTCATTAATCCCACCGGTGTTAACTATGCTTTTTAAAAGGCGGTATGTGATGAAGGCATGTTTGTCAACCTCTATGTCGTCGGTTGAGTCGAACTCTGTAAACCACTTGAAACTCCTAGAGCCGACTGTGCGGGGCAAACGATCTGCGTAACTGACATCAATGACGTAATGAATCCGTCAATAAACAACTATGTCGCTTATGAAAGGCCTACAGAAGTATTGTCTTGATCATGTCGTCACAAAAGACGTCTCCCAGGTAAACACACGGGGCCTGTTTCATCGTTTCTTCAAGTAAATCGTTGAAAAGCCGATCGACGCACTCCCATTCGAGATCGTCGGGACAATTGACAAGGAAGTCGGCAAGGTGCTTCAGCATTATAGATGTTCCCAGACCAAGGAGCTTCCGAGTTGCATCTAGTCGAGTTATTTGTGAGAAATGTCGGACGACAAGAAACGAATTATCGTGACCACTGCGTTATAATTCGGTTTCCTTGAAGCAAAAAGCTTTGGCGGAAATGGACGAACCGCAGATGACGCGTAAGGTCTTCAAACGTTGACAAGACAGCCATGCGACTACAATTGTAACAGTGCACAACTTCTGGCAGCGTAGCCACCCTTTTGGCGATGACGTTGACTTCGACATCGGAAAGAGCAACGAGCGCCCTACGGGAGCGCTGTAGCAGCGAGTCATCAAAATCGAGCCAGACAGTAGGATGCCTTTGAATCCGTTCTATGGTTCGTACGACACCTAAGTCCCTAAGAAGGTCCCGAACATAGCGATCGGATACCGAAAAATCGATAATGTGGTCCAAGGCCTGCTTTCTCGTCGAAGCTACGCCTGAACTGAGGATGGAATTAGCCAAACTCGTCGGCGTGTTAAGTTAGAGCAAGAATTACCCCACATATTCAACCAAGCGTTTACAGTCCTTCTGGACCTTTTTGCTATCAGTCCTGATCGTCGGTTGTACGCTAGAAATTGCGATGGCCTTGCGATGTTTCTGTATTCTTGTGGCAGTTACTCGCGGACCGCGGCCCATATCCTCTGCAAGCTGATTGAGGAGTTTTTCAAGGTGGTTCCCTAGAAAGCCATACAAGTTCCCGAGCGTACGCCCAGGACCGGGAAGATCATCTGCAGTTGCATTGGTGCTGACGGACTCCACCGTCGAGACACGATCCGAGTCTGTGTAATCTGCGTAGTTTGTGCTCCAGTTCTGCATCTTAGCGAAAAGACCCCTAATAGTACACGAGTAGATGTGCGTCGGGGAACTTCGGTTGTGCCTTCGTCATACTGTAAATTAAAGCTCAGGGGTTGACTTCTGCTTGAGTGGGCGCTGGGCTACCGTGACCCGCCAATAAAAACGGACTTAATCCGGTAATGCATTACGTACATAGTCATCCAGATTCCAGGGAATCAGGATACGGACCTGGCCATCCTCACATCGAACCCCCATGAACACATATTCATCTAGCAAACGCACTCGGAGAGAAAACCAAGCTTCAGCGAGCTCTTCACGATCTTCGTCTCCATCGCCAGCACTTTCACCGACAGCAAAGGCGCAACGCATCGCTTACCACTCGGCGCGGAACGCTGCAGCACCGTTGCTTTGCACCCTTCCCCCAACATGTCATCCGCCACACAATGCGCCTGCCGCACTCGCGAACTCCCAGGAGCTGGAGACGCATTATGCCAAATATCACGCATATGTATGCGCAGAGAGAAGTTGTGCGGCAGTGTTCCCAAATGCCAGGTTGTTAGAGTTGGTAAGCCCATCCGTTTCGATACTCGCGTACTACGTGGCTGCCCAGTTCTTTATGTTCACTAAAATCTACATTTACAGCATCAGACTGAATGTCATAATCCTTTGGCACTCGTTAGGAAGGAGCGAGGAGAAAAAATTGTGGGCGTTTGCGCTTCGTACAGCTTACTCACTGGGATCCTGAGCAAGCATCTTACCCTGTATATTCTCAGTTCGCCTGTCATCTCGAAACGTGTTCGCGTCTCTTCCTAGACCCAAAGAAGCGAAGGCTGCACCTGATTCAAGCCCACGGCTTCCCCAAAGAGTACTTCTTTGCGGTCACGAACAAAGGGGTTGGTGGCTTGTTAAAGAAGTGGGGCGAGGGCGCCAGTTTAATCCGGGGACCATGGAAGGCGCGATCTGACGAGAAGGAGGACGGTAAACACAGGGATGCGTTAGGAGCTGGAACCGATGAGACTGGAGAGGACAGCGATGATGGCGATGAGAGCGACGGAGCGATGCTGTCCGCAGGGACAATTAAGGATGCAACATCCGCCTCGGATGACCTGCGCAAGACTCTTATTTCTGAGTTCGTCGGTGGAAACCAAGACAGACTACTTCCGGCGAGGACCTCAGATATCAAGGGAGGCGATATTGACGCACTGACGAATTCTCTGGGTTCACTTGCGCTCGTCCCCCCGAGTATACGATTTGGGCGGGGTGGAAAAAGTGGTCAGATGGCGCGTCAATCGCAAGCCAGTAAAAACAATAAACACACTACGTAAGAAATTTTAGCCAATTATTAACGCATAGCTTTCGCTGATTCACATTGTCAGGTCTGGACACCCTCAAACACACAAACTTGATCAAACCGTTGGAGCAGATATGAATGTAGAGATAACTATGCCATCTCCCGACATGGAAGTCAGTATCAACATCGATGCTGCACTTGAGGCACTCAAGGACGAGGTGCCTCCTGGTTCAACCGCGAAACAGGACAACCGTGGTGCGCTTCCTCGCGAAGCGGGCCCTGAAGGTAAAGCAGTACTCGGTGGGGGTAGAGGCCGAGGTGGAAGAGGGAGGGGGAGGGGAAGAGGAAGAGGTCAACAGCGAGGTAGAGGTTAATTCTTTGAAAGGGTTTTTTTTTGGAAAAGTGATCGCGTGAGTTCCGCACTTGTATCTGCATTTGCCATGTACACGATTGTTGCTCTAGTGTAAAACAGAATATTCTAGGATATATTCGAGAGTTTGCGAAGACGTTATCGGAAGCTGTAACAAATGTCTTTCCATCTAAACTTTCGACTTTCAAACAATCCACCGTTTGCCGGTCCAAAAATGCGGTCTTCGCTCACGTGACATGGAAGCGGGTTAGCGCCGGGCCGTATCTCAGCTCACATGCTCATCGGCAGCGTCAACCAGCTCTTTTGACGAGTGCTAGTACTTCCGTTGAACGCTGCGCATGGGGCACTCGGCTGTCTTAAGCCCAATAATTTGCTTCGATGATAGACAGGGTGCTTCTGATGTCTTCGATTTCGTATCATTTGAGTCTCGGGACACCTCTGCGCTGGCGCTAACGCGAAGAGTCTCGCTGCTATAAAGACCCTAGAAGAGATTGTGTCTCATATGAGCTTGCACCATGCTTCGACGTAGCTTCTCCCTCTTCGTTTGTCTAAGCGTCTGTGTTCCCTTGATACGCGGTGCGACTAACTGCATTAATATCCTTGCTGGATGCTGATTCCTTAACGCCGATCCTAGGCCAGCTTAATGTTTCCTCTACCCCATCGCAAGTGATGCATGGTATCGGTGCGAGCGGTGCGTGGTGGCCGAACGACCTCGTCAACTTCCCCGAAAGCGTACGCGAGCAAGCTGCGGAGCTACTGTTCGGGCCAACTGGCGTGGGTCTCACATCATACCGCTACAATGTTGGCGGCGGGGGTGTCCTCGTTAGCAATCCTACGTATGTCTCTTTTTCTGACTACAAGTTGCGTTAATATTTCTCTTCTAACTACTGTGTCATAAGCCGTGCTCCGGAGACATTTTATGTGTCTCCAGGAGTGTACAATTGGTCAGCTGATGCCGCTGGAGTTTATTTTCTCAAGAAGGCGGCACAGTACGAGGTCCCTGTGCTTACCGCATTCGTTAATTCTGCGCCGACCGCTTTTACGAGTAACAACGGAAACTGCGGAGGGTCGATTGTCAATGCACAGGTCCCTGCATATGCGCAATACCTGGCAGACGTTATCTCTCACTTTAAGGAGGAAGGGATCGTGTTCACGCACGTCTCTCCTATGAATGAGCCAGATGACGTACGTTCTTATAGTTCCACACTTGCATCCCACGGACTTAGATTCACCTTATCCTCACCGTGATTGCAGAACTTCGGCAGCTGCAGTCAAGAAGGTATGATTGTCACTCCCGAACAACGTGCACTAGTCGTCAACACCCTGCGCTCTACCCTCGACGCCGCCAATCTCAAGTCCGTCGGCATAATAGCGGACGAGTCCAGCTCAACTGGTAATTTTATCCCCGAGGCGCCGACATGGATCCCGGACGCGGCAACGAGCCTCGCAGCGGCATGTCACCACCAGTATGGATTTGGGAGCGACGCGGACGTCGCGCAGATGGGCGAGATCGGAAGGAATCTAAGCGGGAAGAACACGTGGTTCACCGAGATCTGTTGTTACGCCACAGCCGATTCTGCGAACGACGGAAACCCTGCCGCACCTCTTACCTATTCCGGGATCTATGAGTGGGTGAACAGTAGAATCCGGGTCAAATTTCACGTGTAATGAGTATCATTTCAGACCGACGATCGTAGGTGGTCTCCAACTTGGGCAGCTCGTCTATCAGAGCTTCACGCAGGCGTAAGCTGGATCTATGTCATTTGAGTTTTTTACTCACCTGATTTTACAGGCTTGACGCTCATTTCGATTTCTGGACTGCTCTTTCGAGTGCGGTGGGATGCTCTCCGCTTGGAAATGTCACCTGTCAAACCACAGCTAATCCAGATGGCTGGAATGACGGACTAGTAAGCTCACTCCTCATGCCGGAGATACCCGCCCATATTCTGATACCCCGCCAGCTATACTATGACCCTTCGTTCGCCACGAACGGAAACTTCGAACTGTACAAGACAAAGCGCTTTTTCGTCATGAAGCACTTCACGAACTTCATATTCATGAATTCGATACGCTTCGATGTTGAAGGGCTACCGGACAACGTCTTCGGATTGCTGTTTAAATCTAGTGTCCAGCAACGGACGACCCTCGGTATGGCGCACACTTCACTCATACTGATGAACATGGGAAACACGACGGCGACCGTCAATATCGCGAAGGGGAAGCTTGGAAAGGAGGTAGGCGGGGCGCGCACGAGTGGGAAGGTAGACTGGGAGCTCCTAGTGACCAGTGACTCGTCAGTGTCGCTCCCGGGTCTGAGCATTACTACCCTCCTGTTCGATTGAGGCTTCAAAAGGGTCGAACTCCTTGCTTACAAACTTACAAACCTCGACGTTTGAGCAAGTACTGATGCATTGTCAAAAACACGTGTCATGTAAATTAAATATCATCAAATGTCCCGAGAAGTCTGGCCCAAGCCAAAACAGGGTGTCAAGGTTGTCTAAATAAAATGCTGGGCAGTGGCTTGAACTAGTTCCTGATATTTATGACGATGTGTAGCGCTTCCCTTCAACTGCGGTCCGATTGTATCATTTTGTGGCTGAGAAAGACCTCGAAAAGCAACGCATGGTCCGGAAGAAAACTTCTACCTGACTTGGAAGGAAAAAGCAGCCTGCTCACAAAAAGTAATCGCACACCACTTCTGGTTCGCAATTAAGGACGAGCCCCCTGTCCGGAAGTTTGATAGATGGTGTTGTAAATCGGTTCTCGGCATGCAAACGGCACAAGCTTACCGAAGTATCGGAGTTCAGAAAAGGCAAGGGCGCCGAACCTGAACCTCGAGTGTTCCCTTTGCACAGATGGCCGCTCATTCTAGCTGCGGTTTCGAGTCTACGCCAGGTTCACTTCAGAGCTTAAGGATAAAAAATTTTCAATCTTATCACGTCGCCATATCTTCTGGGCTCTCGCGGTGAAATGCTTCTTCCCCTGCCTTATCCAATGGATTGCGATTCCAAACGTGCTAGCAACCGTATCTTTCGAAATGATAGAAGGTGCATGCGCGCAGTCCATACTGCGATGTCTGTCCTTACTAGGCATGCGTGTTGGCTGGCCAAGTTCGGGCTCGTGCAATTATGGCTCTCTATCACAGCTTTGATCCACGGCAGCTACTGCTAAAACCGATTAACCCGTCTATCTATCTAACCGAAATTCTCACCCACCGTAAGAATTGTAGATGGGATCTCTGATGATCAAGGTCATCATGCGGCTTCCTCTTTCTTTCTATGCCGGGAGCTATCTTGGACTCATGTTCTAGTCCATTTGCTTGTACTGTCAGCCCAACTTCTGAGTGTCTGCGAAATATGCGGACGAAGACTATACCGCACCAGTCAAATCAAACCAATGCACGCCCTTCTTATACCTTCGCCTTCTTCTTCTTTCGGTCTGGGTCAGCTGTCCCGTCGTTTCCATCCTTTGTTCGCCATATCCTGCGATCTATCCTAACTTGAGGATTCGACAGAACCAGTTTAAAGACCGAAGTTCGGGCTCCTCTTTCTTCCCATCAGCTTCCTCCGGTTTGAGCACCTCTCTTATACTTTGCACTTGACTGTGTTCCCCCACCTCCCCGTGGATTCAATCATCTTGCGGTATGCATAGACATCCTTTTGCAAGCGTCGCCGTCCCCCCGCTCCCTTATGGCCAGTCCAGGGACATAATCAAAGCGCGGAGCCTTGACAGACCGAATGAAAAGCTTTCACAGTCAATACCTGTCCGTTTCCCGTCTACCAGTACTCGCGCCAATGCTGTGAGTACCTGCGGCCATGCCAGCGAGTCGCGCTCAATACTCATCCCCGTTTTAGAAGAGAGCCACCTGCTACCAGGAACGTCGCCCTACACATATCATTACATTGCCGCCCAGGTCAGGAGTGACGCTGACGCTGAACGGTCAAGAGGAGGGCGCGACTGTGCCCACGTACGGGCGTGGTGGAATTGTGGACGGCACGATTAGTTTCATCAATCCCGCTAGTATTACGAAGGTAGAAGCTAAAGTGCGTCTGCATCTCTGTTCGTCATCGCGACCCGACCCCTAAATCTCACACAATTCTTCGTTCCTTCTATTCTTTTTGATCTCGGTTAGATAGAGGGACATGTGACAGTCAGCGGGCTTTCCAGCCGTGTGCCTATCCGGACGGTCGTTCTCTCTGAATTGCTCGTGTATTGGGATTGTCCGGATCATCCTATGCACGATGATAGACCGGGCTCAGCTTCATCATCATCGCCATCGTTGAGGTGTTGTCCATCGGACCTCAATTTCCGAGCCGTTCTGCCAACTCACTTCACCGAAATTGGCGGTCGCCTCGCACAGCTCCCGCCATCATTCTCGGAAGTCTCGACAGGCTTCCAGGAGTTTACGAGCGAAGTGACTTACTCAATCAGAGTCGTCGTGACACGGGTACGAGATGTCGGGCTGAAGTCTTTGGCAGCGAGATGGAAGAAGGATACGGTTGTTAGCATACCATTTGAGTACCGCCCTCGGACTCGACCGGCGCCCTCGCCTCTCTCGAAAAAGGAAAAGAGGTCAACCAAATTGCCAGGAGCACGTTTTCAAGCTAGCATTAGGCCCAATTCGCCTTCCGAAGAGCCTGTCAAAACCCTGGTATGCTTAATAATTAGTAAGGGGAAACCGACATTGACTTCATATTCTAACAGCTTTACCTTCCGAACTCACATGTAGTCCCAATCTCAGCACCGATTCCATTCTTTCTCAAGATATCAGGTCCGGAAGGGGTTGTAGATGCATACAGCGGACCGCACCTGTCTTCCTTCCTACCGAGAACCGCTTCCGATAGCCTCGTCTCGTTTGCAGGCTCTATACAGCACCACATCGCAGGACATCTGCAAAGTATAAACCCGTTTCGAGTACTGCAGCTTACGAATGCACCGCGTCCGCTTTCACGAGCATCCAGCCAAGCATCGAGCAACTCGCAGGAGAGAAGTTCCTCAGACATGCAATCAAAAGTCCGCGTCACTCTCGTGCGCTCAATCTCTGTGGACGTACATCCTGACGCGCACAGGTTTACGTCCCAGCATGGCGAAGACGATTGGGAGCAATCCCACCATCAGGCACAGAAATACGTTATACTAGGTGAAGCTGTGATGCATCCGACGCGCACGACACGAGACTCTGTGACCTGGGCCGGAGAAATCCGCATTGATCCTAGGGCAGGTGTCAAGTGTGGGCAGTTCGAAACGAAGTGTTTAGTTGTTAGGGTATGTTCCAGCCTTCTCCCATTTCTTTCGTTTTCTGACTGAGATGGCTCGTTCGAATAGGACATGCTAGTGGTGTCCATCATGGAAGCGAACCTAGGAGTGTTGCACCCGCGGGAGTTTCAGCAGATTATCCCGGTACAGCTCACGACGGATACTCTCGAGTAGGATAGGGTTGGGGTTATCGTCGGCCAGGCAGGAAAATAACCATAGCTTTCATACTGTAATTCTTAAGTTGAGTTATGCATGTGTAAATTAACGTAGCATTTTTTTTCTAAATTCTCAGAGACAACATGCCTCATCTCCAAAACTAGTCATTCAACTTTTATATCGATAATTAAATTAGGTCAACCGGATGGGGACAACCCCTACTCGTCCATCAGGACGTTCCATGTGAGAGAATTCGTGTCTGAGAGGCTGATTCAAATCACATCTTTGGAACATTCGTGCATTTCGCCGAATTTGCGTTCTTTCGCACATACAAGGAACAGCGAATTCACCGCCCCACGAAGCCAGGAGCGCGTGCCTGACCCCTTTCTTCTCATGCTTCTGGCGGTCCAAAAAACGTACAGCCCATGATAAATATCTTAAGAAGACACTGTCTCAGGTGGCTTCTACTCCCACTTACCAGATTCTGCGAACCAACACGATGCTCCATGGCAGATAGAAGTCCAGCAAGCCAAGAATATATGTGCTCTCCATATCCATCGCTGGATGCACTTCGTTGGTTCATCGGCGCTTCTCTGATTTTGTGCTAGATGGCTTTATTGCTTCCCGGATTGTACAAAAGGCTTCACTGCTTAAGAAAGCATTTTCGAGCTTATTCGCGAGGAGTGTAGACTAGCGAGCATACCAAAGATCACATCGGCTGCTCACGGATTATGTGCCTGGATTCCGACTCGTGTAGCCGCGCGCGGACATCAAAGAGTGTGACATCCTAGTCTTCGGCGCCGACAGGAATAAATTGAGAAGGGGGAGTGATAGAGAGTGGCGCCTCATGATGTTCCGTTTCTAATTGCAATTTCACCTTAACGAGTCATGAAGCAGGCTCGGCTAAAAGTGTATATATACCCTGTAGATTTGAGTCGCGGGATGGAGATAGAAGACAATGTTCAGACCCCGCGCAACTTCCGATTTGTCAAAAGAAGCCTTGGATATGGTGGTCATACGTTTTCCGCAATGTAGGCTTCCGGAAGCTGGAACCTTTGCAGTGGTCTCTCTTTAGCAAGACGAGTGGTCCAAAACCCCTTTCACTAGCTTCGCCTTACGCAGAAGATAGATTTAGAGATGTTAGCTATGACTGAGTTCATCGCTTCGCACAGGTAAATTTAGAGCTCGTAGAACGCCGAGATTGTGCCTTGTTACATCGCCATCAGCTCAATCATGTTCACATATTTATAACACCCTTCTTAGGGCGGCGAGTAATAGGAAACTTACTCCAAACTGTATGTAGCCATAAAAGGTCGATTGGGCTATTCAGCCTGCTCAGTAGAAGCTGGTGACTGGTCTCCTGTTTGGGATGCATGAGGAGATTATGCCTTCTATCGCAAAGCTTCATGACACTGTTGCATATGCATGATGCGGTTTTGAGCGAGATCTTAGGAAGACGCGCTGCTGAGGTGAGATGACCCGCGATGGGTCGTCCAGGGTGAGGTTCTGAATTGCAAGATCGTACATATATCGAGACCTCTGGCCGCCGCAATCACCTAAATCCATTTAAACTAGCAAACGCGTGGTGGAGGGTACGAAACGATTTAAAAAGCCATTAACGGAGTCGCCAATTGCGCCGGCAGAATCCGTACTGCATTACTAATCGAGCGGGGGAACTCGGAAGTATCCGCCTCTGCGCATGAAGAAACCATATTCATCCTCGTCATCTGGGCCTTTAAAGTACTCGTAACAGTCTCTCTCAGTTGCGATAAGTGGACGACTGCCATGGCAAGATAGTTCTATGGCACGATGGGGCTCTCAAATTCGTGCTTACAGTGTACACTGCGGTTCATTTGTGCACTCGCGGTCAGCCCGGCTCGTGTAAACGGTCAGGCGCACTTCTTCCGGCTGTGCACTTCCTGAGTTATGATAAAGAATACTAATGTAAGGGGCCCAACAAATGCGTGTTTTGCGCTCGTAGCTCTTTCCTTTGCTGTTAGCTCTGTTTGTTCTCTCCATCGCGACAGCTCCAATCATCAAGGATGGGCATCAGTGGGCACCTGCCGATAGAAACATACGTCGGGACCATCGTCTCAAGAGAAGTCGCGTAACAAGGACTCGTCATGAGAGGCCATAGAACTATCACAATTGTATACGATACAGACTCGGATCGGGACTCCATAGCATCGGTAAGCACGAATGCAACCGCAGACAATCTTCCCGGTCCCGGACGCATTATCGGGAATATATACGGTCGTTTGGGAGGGCGTCTGGAAGTTCAACTTGGTCGGGTTGCAGAGAAAATGGGCCGCGGACCTCGTGCGACGGCGATCAGGATACAAGCACGCCGCAAGGTTATAGCCTCTGTATCCCCCAGCAAGCTCTTGACGATCAAAGCAGAGAATGAAAGGCTCGAAAAAGACTGCAAGCGTATGCTCATGTATGCTACGTATGTTGTACTACAGTGCACAGTACACAAGTGTGTCTGGCTGACATATGTAGTACCTAGCTTGCATGTATCATCAACAAGTCGGCAAACCCTGGATCGTATAACCGACTTTGCGGTCAGCGACCAGCATGTCAGAGACCTTCTCAACAACATGGATGCAACTCGAATCATAGGACGTATCCAGAGACATTCCGCTATCTGGGGCGATTATGATAAGATGCTGCTGAACAGCTCTCGCAAAGCTCTTGTCTGTCTTGCCGACACAAACATACATGGGCTTGTACGGGAACTTGAAAAACTTGACCATTGGAAGTGGCTTGGGAACCCCCAGTTGGCCGACGCTGTTGAAGGGTGTTTAAGGTGCTCTATCATTGTTTATGACCATGTTTATAATGTTACGGATTTAGCACTGACGTTTTACAGTGATAGCAGCCATTCATTTTTGTTTCTACGACATTTTTTACGAATTGTTCTGAATTTCGGGAAGGCACGGTTTAATCTCTTGAGTATCCTGCTTCATAATTTACTCATAGGAGTCTCAAAAAACCCGGAAGCTTTCGAATGGGACGTGGTTGATATACTTTTTGCCCGGTCGTTTGCGCTTCTAGTAGATTTCGTTTCTCCCTTAACGGATGACGGGGTCCGCGGCGTGATAAAATTTATTCTCAGGCAAGTCTGTGATGGGGTCCTCATCTTCCCCAGTCTGACTTTCTGTCCACAGGCATGCGGACAGGCTTCCGAAAACAATAAACTCAGAAATGTTTCGGTCACAATTTGCCTATGACAGCGCTGTAGATATTAAAGGCCTCTTATATGCACACCGCGTGCCACATGCGCTCTTTACTGGAATAGCGAGGCGAACTAAAACGGACAACATTTACGATCATGTAGATCTGCGACGCCTTCAGAATATGTACCCAAACCCAAACCTTTTCCCACTGCTAAACAGGCTTTCCTGTCCGCCAGATTTAATCATGGTTCAGGTCTTAGATGAATGGGTGGGAGACCGACCCCGGGGTTTTCCTTTTCTAAAATCATATGTTATTCCTCCTAGGAAGTTGGAAACTTTCTGCCGTCACCTGGCACCTTACACCGATCAGTGAGCGGCTCCTTGTATCTTAATTACAAAGCATTTACAAGCTTGATTTTTATCCGTAGTGATGAAAGTGTCATTTCTGAGCGTGCGCGATGCAACGTCGGATTTTTGCTTACCGTGGACAGATACTGTCGAGCCGCAATATTGAAAGCGCTCTCTGGAACCAGATTTGCGCATTCTTCAGAATATAGATCACTAGTGAAGAGGACCGAGGAAGTTTGCGTGGCTAGTTGCACCGAAAATAGTAATACCACTTTATTTTTCAGGCACTGCGATGCCTATGATAACCTGGTACACATTCCCGTAAGAACTATGTGTAGTTATTGGGCATTCCATCTCTCATTGTTCAGATACAGGCTCACCCCGGATTATGTCATAATGAGGCGTGTAGGACAACGCAGTGGCTGGGCCAACCCGACTTCATCACTGGCAATTATATTCTACTCCGTACATCAGATGATTTCCCCTCCTTCACGGAGTATAATCCATTACTCGCCGGACACAACGGGGAAGGCGAGCCCTTGTACCTCGCAATCAATCGTTTCAATTACCGCTCCACCGCAATTTCCGAAAGGGAGTGGTCTGAAAACTCACACTCCCAGGAAGAGATGCGCTATGAAGTCTATATCCTGCGATACGCTTTGGAGATGTATCCCAGCATTGTGGATGATAGTCGAGAGCGTTTTGATGCGACAGGTCCCTACTCTTGGTCGCCCCTGGACCCGGGCACGGATGTACATGCATATGTGCCCTTCACAAAATGGGAGAGAGAGTCGGAGGGATACCTAGGCTTAAAAATCCGGGAAATGCTCGAACAAAGACGACAATGGCGGAAAGAACTTGGCGGGAATGTGAGTGAAGGCGAGGATGAGTCAGAGAGTGGGGGCGAGGGCGAGAACGAGGGCAAGGGCAAAGGGGAGAATGAGGGTGATGGAGAAAACGAGGGTGAAACCAAGGATTAGGACGGGGACGGGGAGGGGACGAGAGCAAAGATAAGAGCGAGGATATGGACGAGAGTAGGGACAAGTGCTGTACTGGGGGTCTACGCAAACGTTTACCTTCCCCACGAATGATGACGTGGCATACACTAGGTCAAAAGATTCATCGGCGAGGCTCTGCTGTGTAGACGAAATCCTTAGAATACTTATGTATCTTCCAGGCTCTACAGCACATGATGCGCTCAGAACCAAACGGTACAGTATGTAGAGAGAAGTACATGCGATAGACCAAAACGCGCACGCGCATGTCTAGGGAACACGAAATGTAATAATTTGCTCTGAAGTTGGAAAAATACTACCCGATCCAAGAAGGGTGTATGCACACGCCGGCGCATACACACACAATAATGATAGAAAAAAACACAAAGCAACTCTCCTGCCCATCTCCGCCGGCACTGGCACCAGCACCCGCCCCGTCCCTCGTCATCAAGAAAACCGTATCTCGCTCACCATCGTAGTCCGCCCACCCAAGCTCATGCTCGCACCCCCGCGCGACGTACGCGCAGCCTCCTCCTTGAGGTTACACAGCAGACGGCTGCCGAGTACGCACGGCAGCGCAGCGTTCGCGAAAAGCGACACATTCGAAGAGTACTGCCCCAGTGCGATCCAGTAGGAGGATACGCTTGCGAGGCCGCAGATGATCACTCTGTATTTTATTGGGTCTTGCGTGTCAGTTTTTTCTGTTTCTCTTTGGGAGGCATATCATCGCATGGGAGGACGTACAGGACGAAGTAAATCGCTTGGTCGCGGACGAGCACGGTTAGGAGGCTAGTTCGTGACCCTGACCCGGACACGCCGTCGCCGCCGAGGGCAGCGCACTCCCGCCGGTAGCAGAGCGCCTTGTACAGCGCGAGGGCCGTGAGTATGACTTCGAACACAAGTGTGGGGACCCTGTTATGTCGTGCGTGTCGCTTATCGTCATTTTCTAGACGCCAGGGAGAGGACCAAGGGGCAAACGGGCACGCACCAGTATGCTGTGGCCCAATTCTGCAGGAAGACGCCCTGCGAGGCGCATCCCGTACGACCAGGCAAGATTATTACGACCATATCTGGCGTAGAGTTTCGCGCTCGTTAGGGAAGGAGAGACTCTCCGGCAAACTTCAATGGGTATATGCGCACCTTGAACGGACGTCTCGATGCGTACGAGGACGCCGAGCATAACCGCACCCTCTGTGACGAACAGCGCCGCGAGACAGGCGGCCAGTTTCTTGTCTGCAGGTCCGAAAGGAGAAAGAGTTAGTTTTTCTTTTTTTGGCAAGACGGAGGAAGGGGGACACGCTTACTCCCAGAGAAGAGCGCGAGAACGCGCATCATGAGGATGCCTGTAGAATCAACGTCCGGACATGGTTAGTATGAGGACATGGTTTTGGGGAGGTTCCTTACAATCGATGAGGAGGATACCCATCCAGCCTGCGTGCAATGTCGGTCATCAGTTCTGGGCTACCACACGAAATGGGAACGGAGGACTTTACCGGCTATCTGGTAAGACCATGGTAGAGCCGTACCTAACAGCAAGAGTCAGCGTCTACAATCATGGCTTCATCGAGGCTCTTACATCTGGAACAATGAACGTCAGCATATAGTCACTCGAGGCGGAGGAGATAACTCACAACGCCGTAGTGACATCGGAAAGATAATCTACGTTCACTCGGTCAGCCAAATCCTTATTTTGCACCCAGATTTTGGTGGCACAACTCACTTTTGATATCGAACAGGGAGATGAACAGGGCAATGTATCGATTCTAAAAGCCGGGTGGGAGTTCAACGTGAGTGGTTAAGGGTTAGAATCCGGAAGGTTCGTGTCCCGTTACCAGAAAATATATCAAGCTGACGAGGCTGCGGGGTGCGCTCTGATTTGCAGCGTAAGGCAAATTAGTCCAGCTCCACTTCCCGTGAAACAGACCGGACGGGGCTTACCCAGAAGTACGCAATCTAATTCACGACGTCAAGAGTAAGTACTGTCTCAATCAAGGGCAAGGAAAAAGCGAATCACTCAGCGTACCTCCTTATCCATCGTGATAACTATACCAATGAAACAAAACCCGTAAGGTCCTAACCGCATTTGAAAAAAAAAAGCGGGCTACTCAACTGATATCATACAAGAGGACAGACGTGACAGCCACCCTACAGTACAGCTCCTGGTCGAGCGTGGATAGCCAGTAGACTACAAGACTGGGGTCGAGCTGCGCCGCGTTGGGCCCTACGTCCGAGCGAGGGTAGACGTGCATGATCGTGCGCGCGAGCCTGGGGGTAAGTTATCCGAGTCGGTGGTGCCGAAGCTTTGGGGCAGGGGGAGCTAGGGGTTTTGGTAACTTGAACCGACTTTAGTTCTTCTTATAACGTCACATGAAAAAAAATGAAGAAACGAGTAGTATAGCGATGGACGGCGGCTCGAGCCGAAGCTCCCCGGGAACAGATGCAAGGCGCATCTGTACGGCTTCACGAGTTCAGCGTCAGCGCTGCTGGGCTGTGCAATTGCCGTACCTATCACGCCACGACTGATGGTGGTTGGGCAGTACGGGGACCTTGGGAAGCTAATCAAGTGTGTAGGGCCTGGGGCGGTGCGACGGCGCGCTTACCTCAGCGAATTTCAGAGGGTGATTTTCTGCATTTGGAGATTTGGACCTGCATTCATGAACCACAAAACCACACGTTGCACCGCCACTGATTTCTTACGTATTCGTGTTTGTTGTTGCCAAGGTTTTACCTGAAGGAAGATTTACTTCCGCTCGAGAGAGGAGGTGATGTTGCAACGCCTGCAGGCTGTTTCATGCTGAGACTCGGGAGTTATTTAGAGGAGGCTCGGATGGGCGACGGCAGATGCAAGGATTTGAACGGACTCTGAATTTCCGAAGTCCGCCGGACCGCGTCTGTTGGCCGGGCCCTGGAGTCCTTGGCTCATTCTTTGTCTCCCTCCTATATGTACACCTGCAACTCGGAATAAAACGTGCTGCCGTAGCGGAGACGCGCCGTCGTATCGGTACGACGGTGCGCGCGCACTAGCTGATGTCCGTATTATAACCGAGCATCGAGCAGTATACCAGCACAGACGATACGGGGTTTTTTTTTTCATTCCCTGCCCCTGCATCAGTCGGCTCCATACATGGGCAGTCAAAATCTAGGGAGAGCGAAAGCGATCCTGATCGGAGGTGTGTATGTCTTTACTTTGCCTGCCTTGGCATCAATCGAGCCCCTACGTGGGCAGCCACAATCGGGGGAGGAAGGTGTAAGCGAGAAAATGATTGTGATCGGGGCGTTTACCTCAGACTCTTACATCAGAGATCCTCAGTGGCGTTATGTAATAGTGGACTGGCTCCGAACTTCCCCTTTTTGGTTGCGCCCGACGTTTCTTTGAAATTGAAAAATTTTCTTACTTTCGCAGTATGACTGCTTACTTCGGATTGACCGCTGGCTGTATTGGAGCCACTTGGGGCTTTCTGACAAATCTAAGGGGAAGGAGGGAGAGGCTTTGTGGATAGCTACTACTTGCCGTTTTTTTGAAGCTTACGGCGCAATCAAACGGTCGGTGTGACGTACTGGGGCAGACAAGCGGGATGGAAGCTACAGGACGGGTCGAACTCTCGAAAGAGGATCCCCAATACAGTCATACGCAGTACCAAACCCCACTGGCATAATACCAACAGATAGACCCGACCTCTTCAACAGCTCGAACAACATCAATCAACTAGAAAATCAAATAAATAAGCTTTCAAGGTTGCAAATGTCCGGGCCATGAGTTCTGGAATTTGCAAACTCTGCGATTTGCCGGTTTAGCTCTTCGCTAGCGCTCCGCTGTAAATCTGTAAATCTAGCCCGGGACAGTAACCGAGAAGCTTAACCACAGCAAATCATCCAATACTGTCAATCGATGAATGCGTTGAATCGGGAGTCTGGAGTCGGGAGCCATCTCTTTTCAGGCCACATGGTATTCCTTCAACCGAGGTTGCACGGCTGCTGCAAGCCTGCGACATGTTCAGAGACGATCAGCCACGTTTAATCCCACTACAAGAACAGGTGCTGAAATTCAACGTTGTTGTCTTTAAGCATTGGTTCGTTTCGCAGTCAACTCAGACTTGAAAGAGACTCCGACAGACAACAGTCAGTCAAAACGTGATATCGAAAGCTGGCCTGGTCCAGTCAATCATATATTCATCCGAACTGCGACTACGCCGTTTCATCGGAGTCCAGTCCTCAAAAAGTTCTACTTACTGGGAAATACGATACCAATTTACGGGGTCAAACTTCAGGTACAACACAATGACGTATCCGCTGCGCGTGCGTGTGTGCGTTCTTACTTACAGGCTATTTGTATTTTGGTTGTTGAAATTTAACAATTTCAAGTCACAGGTAATCAGATGACGACCGACGGGGATGGATCGTATCGTATCGTGTTACTAGATGTCGGACAATCGCGAACTGAGAAACTAAAGCATGGGTATAGTCGTACTTTATAAGGCGAGCACGTTACCTGCTTGGGGGTATTTGCAAACATCAAAGACAAAGACAAGGAGCATGGAGCATGGAGCATCATCGCTAGAACACGACGCGACGCGACACGAGCTCGAGCTACCCCTCTTGACACCCTTGACGTGCACTAGTGCTAACGAAAGTAGTAAGTGATTGATATATTAATATTAATATTGCTTCTCGGTCCCATAGGTTCGAAGAATCAATCATTCTACCGGGGTAGCGATATAACTCTGAGCATGGATGAGGCGGCAGAATAGACGCAGTTATGCTCGTCCATCGGAGTCGGCGGATGCGAGTTTCGAGTTTCCAAGGAGCAAATATATTAATCCGTACAAGGTACTTACATATTGTATAGACATATAGCGAAAGCGATGTTTCTAGAAAAGTTGCAAAAAAATAAATGTCGGTATAGTCGGGCTTATGGACTCTAACTTGTATGTCGCCGGAGGCGTGTATGGCTTCCAAAGCTATGGCGCCTAGTAGTCGGAAGAAAAGTGTGCCGAGGTGGAGGTCGAGGAATTAGGACAGGAGGTGCACGACGCCCTCGAAGATGCCGAACGTCGCCATGTTCACTGGTATCGCTCTGTGCATAAGAATCCCGTTAGATGGAGATGTAAAACTAATGGCGGTCGATCGCACGCACCGCATGAGTGTGGGCGACATCCCGCGGAAGAAGAATACGATGCCTTCGGTGCGGTACGAATAGACGATCGTTGAGAGGGTCGTGCGATATGGATGTGGGTGTGCGGTTATAGCACCGCCGTGTTTACCCTGCGGCGCCTGAGCGGAAGAAGGATGGTAGTCCACTCCCTGCACGCGCGTCTTGATGACGTCGAATGCGAACGTGCCGAGCCAGCCGCTGACGCCTGCCAATGCACCTGCGAAGAGAAGCGCGGGCCATGAGAGCGTGCTTGTTTCGCCTGAGGGCTCCGTATCTGCGAGTAGGGGGTGCGTCGAGCGAGTGTCTGTGTCTCTTGTGGAGGAGGGGCGACGCGCGAAGTAGCGGCATGCTGCTTCGTACTGTTCGGCATTGTCAGCGAGTGAGGGAAGATAAGAGGGAGGACAGACGCACGGTGGCAAAGTACGCGCCGTACCCGACGTCACGCAGCGCAGTAGCGGTGAGCCCGCGGTAGAGACCCCTGACGCCGTTCCTGCGGAATATGTCAAGGGCGACTTGACGCGTCGAAGGGCGGTGCTCGATGATGTTCTGTTGACGGATCTTGATGAGCTCTATGGGGCACGTTATGATTCTGCGGCGACCGACGTCAGAGAGTGCGAAGTGCGTCATTAATCGAAGGCGCGGTGACTCACGAGGCGACGATCCCGCTCCCGACGCCCGCGAGCCCCACTTGGGTGATCGTCGGTTCGTCCGAGTCGGATTCTAGTTGCATCCGCATGAAGAAGCGGTAGCTCGAGAAGACGAGTCCGTTCAGCGGGGCGGACGAGAGCTGCACCGATCGGGTTAGTTAGAGAAGGGCTGCAGAGGGATGACGCACCATGGGGGACACGATCCCCTTGAAGAGGCCCCTGAACTTCTCCTCGCGGACGATCGTGGAGAACGCATGGAACGTCGACCGGTACCTCGCGGACGTCTCCGGGCTCTGGAAGCGTACCTTGACTGTCGGACAGTGAGCGTCATATTGGGGTTGTTCAGATTTACTAAGCACTGACCAGTGTCGAAGGGAAAAGCGATCACGAGCCCTGCGATGCCTGCAATTCGTCAGTTCCTTGAGAAAAGGCGTTGGTCTGGCTAAAAGCACCTGCTATTGTTCCCGCGACGAAGTCGATTGTCGGGTCTATTTCTGCACGCGCGAGTTGAGTCGGTAAGTAATTCGTATTCAGTGTGCACACGCACGTTTCTTCTTGGGTGGTAATGCATTATCGACGTCGCCCATGTCCACGTCAAATGTCCATCGAAATCAGCAGATTATGCCGCATCCAAGTGTAGCTGCAGTAGCGTTCTAGTGTGTATACTCGTGGTAGACGAGGGTAGCAAGCTGAGAGGACGTCGAATCGGACCAACGGCACGGTCGCACGCGGTTCTTGCCTGAGTGGGGTTGTGACGGATTAGGAAGGGCTGGGTCGCTTTGCCGGCTGCGTCCACGCAGGCAACTCCGTCCCAACTTTCCCTCTTCGTCGCTTTCGACAATGGCAAACACCCCGTCCCGCTCCTGCGTCCTCTCTGACGACGACGACATGCCTCTCTCGCTCGCCCCGCTGGCCATCGGCGAGTCTTCGAGCACCATTGAACCCGTCGCCGACGTGTCTAGCATTACCGGAGATACGTCCTCCACGATCTACATGCCCATAGTCTCACCGCCCACCCCCGCTCCCTCTCCCCGACCCATGTCCTCCGTCCTCTCACCAAGCACCGCCGACCCCGCACACTTCTCGCGTCTCGAATTCGCCGCTCTCAAATCCGCAAATGGGGTAGCGGGGGGCAGCGCCACACCGCTACGCCAGCAATACCTCGCCGCGCTCCTCGCAGACTGTACACCTGCAGAACTCCTATTCGTGTCGACCACGATCGCACCTCTACTCAAGCGTGATTTCCTGCGCGATTTGCCGCTCGAGCTTGGTCTGCACGTCCTCGGGTACATCGACGATGCCCGCACGCTTGCGCGCGCGAGCCGCGTCTCGCGTTTCTGGCATGCGCTCATGCAGGATGAGGCGACGTGGAAACGCATGTGCGAGATGTCCAAGTTCGATGATAGGCTGCACCCTAGGAGCGACGTTGACGTTGTACAGGGGAAAGGGAGGCAGGACGATGTGGACGTGGACGAGGCGATGGAGAGTGATTTGTTGCAGTCTGTGCCTATTGTCAATAAGGTGGCACAACCGACTCTCGTGGAACTACCCCCTGAGACGAAACCGAGCATACCTGCCACGCCCTTTTACCCCTTTTCGTATAGGAAACACTTTATTTATTCTTACAAGACGAGTACGTGTCTCCATTGCGACTTTGCTTTTATCAGATTGCTGATTAACAACGTCCCCCCTTTCCCCCTCTTTCAGTGACGAACTGGCGAAGGAAAGGCCGGCTACTCAACAAACATCGTCCACCATCCGCCACACCCGACGGCGGAGTCGTCACCTCCGTCGCGCTGGACCACGAATGGATAGTCGTCGGACTCGCAAGCTGCCGCATTCAAGTCTTCTCCGCGCGTACGGGGGTTTTGAGTCGTACACTTGTGGGGCACGAGTCGGGGGTGTGGGCGGTTAATTTGGTTAGTGCGGGTGGGAGGTGGGTCGACCCGCCTGCGGAGGCGCTGTTGACGAAGGCTGCTGCCAGTGCGAGTGCGGGTGTGGGCGCTTCGGGGTCGGGATCGGGATCGGCGGAGTCGGTGCGAGATGATGTGGGTGCGAGCACGGATGTGGGCTCGGGTGTGTGGCTTAGCGAGGCGATGAGCAAGTTTAGCGAAGGTGAAGGTCTGGGAGGGGGTTTGCCGCTTGATGATATGGAATATCATATTCCGGACTCCCTGCGTACCGCCATTGGGCTTGACAAGCCTCGCTCGTCGCGCGGCGGGGGGTCACGCGCAGCATCAGCGTCAGCGTCGGCGGAGTCAGCCGCACCGAAACCGAAGCCGAGCGATATCTGCTGTGCGTCAGAGGGCTGGGGGAACGCGAACGCGCTCGTAGTAAGCGGGGGATGCGACAAGCAGCTGCGGGTATGGGACGTCAAGTCCGGGTACTGCATCTACGTTTTGGAAGGCCACACGTCGACGATACGCTGCTTGCGTGTTCTGCATAATCGCCCGATAGCGATTTCGGGGTCGAGGGATACGACGTTGAGGGTGTGGGATGTGCAGAGGGGGAAGTTGTTGAGGACGTTGACGGGCCATGAGGAGAGCGTGAGGTGTTTGGACGTTTGTGGGAATCAGGCGGTTAGTGGGAGTTATGATGCTACTTGTCGGGTACGTGATGCGTTTTCTTTTGGGGGTTGAAGGAGTTGGGAAGGCTAAGCTGATCTTTTGTTTTTTGTTTTTATAGTTGTGGAATATCGATACGGGCGAGTGTTTGCATGTCCTTCGTGGTCATCTGCATCAGATATATTCCGTCGCGTATGACGGCGTGAATATCGCTTCCGGGGGACTCGATACGACCGTCCGCGTATGGAATCCCGTCGACGGGTGTGTAATTTTAATGGACTTTATTCGACCTAGTATACTAACGTAGCTGCTTAACAGACAATGCGTCGCACTTCTACAAGGCCACACGGCGCTCGTCTGCCAACTACAGCTCCTAGGGTCAACACTCGCAACAGGCGGGTCCGACGGACGCGTAATCACATTCTCCGTCGACCGGTCCTCCCTCTCCCCCTCCTCCTCCCCCTCCTCCTCCTCACACGCCCCCACCCCAGCACACACACGTGTAAACAACCCCCGTCGAATCGCCGCACACGACTCGTCCGTCACCGCTCTGCAGCTCGACGCGCACTGGCTCGTCACGGGCGGGAACGACGGGCGCGTGCGGTTGTACGACGCGCGGACGGGGGCGTACGTGCGGGAGCTGACGGAGCCTGCGGAGGCGGTGTGGAAGGTGGCGCATAAGTATGATAAGTGTGTGGTTATGTGTAAGAGGGCGGGGAAGACGGTTATGGAGATTTGGAGCTTTAGGCCGGGGGAGGGGGATGATTAGTTGATTTTTTGGGGACTGAGTGGTGGGGGAGGACGGGTTTTATACTGTGTTTCGGTTAGGATTTTTTTAGTGTTTATGTACGTTCTTAATTGTCTTATTTGGAATTCACCTCTCTTCTCTTTTGTTTTTGTGTGTGCCGGGGAGGGGAGTGGGGCTCGACTCCGGAACGCGCGAAGGTCTGGTTCCGCACGTGCCGCTGATGTCTACGCACGTGACGGACTCACGTGATTTTATGCGTGCAGGCATGAATTTTCCACTGTCCTGTCCACCGTCTCTTAGACAAGAATAAAGTCGCCTAATTGATTCTTTGCCATACGCCGTAGTGTGTCGCCTGTGTGTATCTACGACATACCAGTATTTTGTTTCTGCAGCTGGCTCAGATCGGAGTCTGGACTTTTGGTACGGTCACATGATAAACGCGTTACGTTGTTGTCATTGACTTGTCACGCGTCACATCACGGCCACGCAGCTCCGACGGTGGGCGCTACTAAGGCTACTGCTGCCAGTGGTAAGTAATTACCAAAGGGCTGACTGGACGCTGGTTACTTCGTTCTCGGACTCGCCTTCTCATGATTGTGTCGAGATGGACGCGCCTAAAAACAACCTGGACGATATCCTTCGGCGCCACGTCTCGAACGTGGGCTCGCCGATAAGCGCGAGTGGTTATAATGTGAAGAGCGGCGAGTCGCCGTCTGTTTCGAAGGTATGTCGGTCTGGCTGGTTGTTGCGACTTTGTCAGTCGGCTGAGACTCTCTTTTTTCTTTCTTTGCGCGTCTGAAGGCGAAGTTTAAGCCTTCTATCGCCCGGAGGAATGCTGGGAGTCCTGTACCTGAACCTAGCAAGTGTATTTGGTTGGTCGGACCCGTCGTCGCTTTCTGACTTTGTGACCAGGGAGGCGCGAGATGCCTACGCCCGCTGCCAGCACGAGTACGAGTACGAGCACGGGCATCAGCACTAGCACCGGTGCCGGAACCAGTAAGGGCGCCCTACGCGGTCTGCCCTCATTCTCGACGCCGGGCTTCGGGAAACCGCGGGAGAGCCCCGTGACACGCGCGTCCGTACTGCGCAACACCGCAAAGCCATCGTCGTCATCGTCGCTGTCGTCGTCTGCATTGGCATCGGCATCGGCATTGGCGTCGGCGTCGGCGTCGACATCAGCATCAGCATCGGTGACAGCGAACCTGAGCCTGAGTAGGACAGGTTCAGGCTCGTCCGGCCATTCGCCCTCGTCTTTGAAGCGCTCGTCGTCCGACATGTCGAGCATGTCCGCGCATTCTCCCTCCTCGCGCCGGGACTCGCCCACGAAGTCGAGGAGCAAGCGTCCGAAGTTGGCGTTGGGGCTGGCGTCGTCGGCGTCTGCGAATGAGGATAAGGAGAATGTTTCTCCGAGGCCTTTGCGTCTCGATCCGAATGGGAAGTGGAGGTTTAAGAGCGGGGAACAGGCTGCTGTGCGCGGGGCTGGTGCTGGTGCTGGTGTTGGTGTTGGTGTTGGTGCTGCGGCTCGTAGTGAGAAAAAGGTGGGTCGGATTTGTCGACCTCTTAACGGAGGTGGATACCCCGCATGCTAAACTCTGTGTTGGAGGTGGTTGAGCGCGTAGAGCAGGAGGTCGCAACTCCGAGTTGTCGATTCGATTTTACCGATGCTTCCTCTGGTCTGCAAGGGGTACGTCGAAACCAATAAAACACGCTTCTGAATGCCTTTGACGCCGTGAGTTATTAGAAACCGCTTGAAGAACTCAAGGCTCTTCTATGCGTGGACCTCGATCTCCGCGTCAAGGCGATGGAGGCTGTTCTCGACTACCATTGTAATACCAACCAGGCATACAAGCGGGATTTGTTCGTTCTCCAGGGATACAAGTACGTGCCGTGCTCTAGTCTGTTCAGGCAGTATTATCTGAACAACTTCCAGTGCACTCCTTGACATTCGAATTGCAGCTATTCGGAAGGCCGTCGACTTGTTGGAGAAGGCCTGTCGGCATGGATCGACCATGGTTGACTGCAAAGAGTGCAGACCGCCTCCCTCGCCTCAGACAGAACAACTTAGCGAGGTCGTCGGTTCACTCACATATGAGAATGATAGTTGCAGCGCGGTCGTCCCCGTATCCGTCCCTTTGGAACAAACTTCGTTGCAACGCACCACGGTGTTATCAGCTACGCAAAGTGACGACGATTTATGGGCATCTATGGACGACTACCTTGATGACGAGGCCTTGGGGGAAAGCTCAGGCGTTGGCGTCGGTGCCGGCCGCGATGTGGGTGGTGTGCCCGAGGAAGGCTTGCAGGTGCAGGCGGCACCTTCGAAGACTAACCGGGTGGACGAGCAGACTTTAACGCCTTATTATCCTGAAGCCGTACGGGTCCTCAAATCGGTTTTCAACCTGGACGGATTTAGACAGGGACAGCTCGAGGCTATCAACGCGACCATGGATGGCAAAGACGTGTTCGTTCTTATGCCCACTGGAGGAGGGAAGTCGCTCTGCTACCAGGTGCCGGCTGTCTGCCATGGCGGGAAGACGGATGGCGTGACGGTCGTCGTGTCCCCTTTGATCGCACTGATGCTCGACCAGGTCCAGCATCTTAAGGATAGGGGTATCGATGCGGTTCTCTTTAATTCTGACCAGGGCTCGGACAGCTCGAGGGACACGAGAACGAGGTTAGTGGGACCCGGGAGGAAGCCGAGGCTGCTCTACGTGACTCCCGAGAAGCTGCATCATAGCAATGATATGCGGAATATCCTTAGCATGCTGCATCAGTCTCGTCAGCTCGCGCGATTCGTCATCGACGAGGCTCACTGTGTGTCGCTGTGGGGAAGAGATTTCAGAGACGCAGTGAGTTTCTCACCCCGATTTCTCTGACTGAGATTCTGTCGCTAATGTCCCTGACCTGAATTAATGTCTTAAGTACCAAGACCTTGGCCGTCTTCGAAAAGACTACCCTGGGATCCCTATCATAGCATTAACGGCAACAGCAAACGAGCAGGTCGTAAGAGACGTCGTCGAACGTCTAGGGATCCAGGGCTGTGTTCACCTCACCCAATCCTTTAACCGACCCAATCTCTTCTACGATATCAGGCCGAAAAGGCGCAACGTGGTCGCAGACATTAGCGCGTTCATCAAGGACGGCCGCATCAAGGACACTGGTGTTATCTACTGCCTCAGTAGAAAGAAGTGCGAGGAGGTGGCGCGCGAGTTGAGGGATACGCATGGTCTGAGGGCGAAGCATTATCATGCTCATATGAGCGTGGATGACAAGACGCGGGCGCAGACTGCTTGGCAAAATGGGGATTGTGAGATTATCGTTGCTACAGTCTGTGGATTTCGTTTCGAAATCGAACTGGATTGTTTGTCTAACTCTGAATAGATCGCGTTCGGAATGGGAATCGATAAAGCGAACGGTAAGTGTCCCGGATCAGTTCTTAGCGGCGTGCAGCTGATTGTGTTCCTAAGTGCGATATGTCATGCATCACTCGTTGCCAATGTCTTTGGATGGGTGAATTCTCTCTATTTCTGCGTATTGATAGGCTGAACACTTATCGTATCAACCAACTTCCAGTTATTATCAGGAAACTGGTCGCGCTGGTCGCGACGGAAAGCCGGCTACATGCATTTTATGTGAGATTTTTAGAACCCCGAATTTTTGTTTAGCCACTCATTGAACTCCGTCGCAGATTATGCTTATGGGGACACAAATATTCTTTTTAAACTTATCAAGGAAGGCGAGAAGACCAGCGTGGAAGAGAAGAAGCGTCAGGAAGACGGTGTACGGCTTGTTGTACAATACTGCATGAACACCGTGGACTGCAGGCGCTCCCAAGTCTTGGGATACTTCGGACAAACCTTCAACGGAAAAGAGTGCCGAAAGCTCTGCGATAACTGCCGGCAAACTTCCCAAGTAGTCGAAGAGGACATGACAGAACTGGCAAAAGATGTCGTCAAACTGACCAAATCACTCTTGGGTGGCGGGAATGAGCGTGTCACGAAGAATCACTGCATGAGCGTCTTTCGGGGGTGTATGTTGAAAGACGTTATGAATCGAGGCCATAACAACATACCGCTATTCGGTGCCGGGAAAAACCTGACTCGCGAGAAAGTCGAGCGCTTGTACGGCCATTTGGAGTGGTGTCAAGTCTTAAGGCAGCAACCGCTCAAGAACATGCAAGGCTGGAATTCTATGTACATTCAAGTGCGTGATCCCTCCGCGTTTACGGTGTCTTTGCATTACCACGGTCGCTGACTAGACATAGCTCGGTCCCGCCGCGGGCGAACTGCTCCGCGGCGACTTGAAGATCGTAATGAAATTCAGGGTAGAGTCCGGTAAGGCACCGAAATCGTCTTCTCGCTCGGCTTCTTCCAGGGCTGCTGCAGCCAAGGAACGCGATGTATCCATGCGCTCCTCCGTCCGGACCGAAATCAGCGACGAGTTTGATGGAGATGCGATCGAGCTTTACCAGGATGACGATGTGAACGACCAGGATGATCTAGACGGTAAATGCCCTCCCCCACACGGCTCGTGAAAAGCCTTCGATAACTTTTTGACAGATATTGAGGTTGGTGATTTACGGGGGGCGAGCAGTAATCGCGAACCGGATATTATGACACAATTTCAGTCCCTACGTTCTAAAGTGAGTATGGCACCAGTAATGCGAACATCAGTATTGATAAGATCCGCCCACTAGGTCGCTCACGAATTGCGTACCTCCGAAGACGACATTCTGGGCGACGACGTCCTACAAGTCCTAAGCGAGATTCTTCCTACCGGTAGGTATATACCTTGTCATGGGCGTACCCGTTTATAACTTCATATTCTTCATCAGACTTGATGTCTTTTAAGACAATTTTAGAATCGCAATATGATGATGGCGCTGAGGAGAAGTGGAAGTCATTCGGCTCGCGTTTCCTCGATTTATGTATAAGCCTACGCTACAGAAAATAATGATAACAATCCCTAAACAAAAAAAAAGGATAGGCTTGCCCTGCTCCTTTCAACAAATCTGATACAGTGTACACTGTATCTGGCAAAGCACCGCGCGATAGGGAAAGAGTGGAGAATTCGAAGCATAGGGAGGCATGGACTAATCGCACTAACTTACTGTTCAGATCAGATTAACGGCATTCGCCGTGAAATGAAATACTCAGGATAAATTGTTCGTCATCCGGAAATAAGACAGATACCGTGCTGACCAGCAATTGCAGCGGTTACACTCGACACGACCCATGCGTTTATAAACTCGTATGTTGTGTGATAACACTCGGGCTTGTTAATGCCGACTCTTCTTAGATTAGTAAACTTGCGCCACAAAACTCTGTTTGTAAAATGACGAATCATAACGCACCCGCTAAGGTTCGTTCCAGACTCCAGACTACTACTGCAGCAACTTGAACTAAAAGTCTGAAACGCGTACCCTTTCTCCAGCGTGCATTTTCCAATATCTCCGGACGGTAATCAGACCGATTTTCTACAAGTCTACTGAACTTACTATAGCACTGGCATAAATTTCAAAACCGCCCCTAAAAGTACCGCAGGAAGTGACTTCGCCGCTCTCAGCCTGAAAGCCGACCATATAGCTTTAACTCCCGTACAGTTTTCTGACGCCCGAAGCTTACGTGGCTCGAAGAAATGTGATCTGAAGTTGTCCTGATCACGGTTCCAAAGCAAAACAGGCGTCGCACTATCACACTCTTTTATCTCGGGAGCTGACTATTAGCTTTCTGCATTGCTCAATAAGGCGCTGACACCTTCTTCAGTGTTCTTACTAAACATTCCTCTCGCGCAATTCATGCGCCACGGTTCCGGTCCGGACGCAAGAGTCGAGGCTTCGGACACAAACTCACCCCCAAGATTTAGCCCCCTTCGCTTAAACGAATCTACCTCGTGAACAGTGATACACTCAACGACAGTCAGCACTTCAATATGCTTAGTCACTAAATACACGCGTATACTTCTTTTTCCGTCGATCCGACCTCAACGTCATGTTTCTTCTCACGTCAGTGTGTTTCGTCATTAATTCTGTGATTACTACAGCGCAGTACAAAAAGAGCGCATGCCCTCGCTTGGACTTACACACAAACCTCCTGCAAACCAAGTCGCTATCCAATATCTCCTCACTTCCTCATGGCGCCCTTAAAAATGAAGGCGATCATTTCGGCCGGTCTCGGTAACGTCGAGCTTGGTGAGATCGATGTTCCCAAGCCGGGACCCACCGAGATACTGGTCAAGGTCGTGGCCGCCGCTCAGAATCCCACAGACTGTAATCTCGTCCATTTTTAGTACCAACTTACAATCCTTACGAATATCATAGGGAAGACTGCCGACAGGTATGCTTTCCCGGGGAGCATCATGGGCTGCGACTATTCTGGCATAGTCGAAGAGCTTGGCCCTGAGGTGACTGACGGGACGCTGAAGGTCGGTGACCGCGTTGCCGGTTTTGTGCACGGAGGTCCGTCCATCTTCTCCAAGCTGTAAGACTAGCTAATTAAATACGTTTTTAGGTGCCCATCGAAACGGCGCATTTTCGGAGTACATCGTCACCCCTGCGGCCCTTACGATCCGTATTCCCGACTCCTGGACATTCGAACAAGCTGCGCAGCTCGCAATTGCTGGTTTTACCGCTTGCATGTGTCTTTACTATGCACAGGACTTGCCCTCGCCGCTCGCACCTACTACAGAGCCGACAGACATCCTTGTTTGGGGCGGTTCATCCTCTGTAGGTCAGTACACAGTGCAGCTCGCGCATCTCGCAGGTTTACGCGTCATTGCGACTTCTTCGCCGCGCAACTTCGACCTCCTTAAATCTCTCGGCGCCGATCTCGTGTTCTCGTATTCGGATCCGGAGACTCCTTCAAAGATTAGGGAGGCAACAAGCGGAAAGCTGAAGCACGCGGTCGATTGTATTAGTGAAGGTGATACGCCGGACAAGGTTGCTCAATCGGTTGGTGACGAAGGTGGCGACGTCAGTATCATATTGGTCTACAAGTCGAAGAGGGAAGATGTTAGAAACAAGTTTGTGTTGGGCTATATGCTTTTGGGAAAGGTGAGACAGCATATGTACACTCGGGAGGGTGATGCCTACGTTTCTTCATCTCACAGGCGATCGAAATCCCTGTCAAACTTCCCGCTAACCCTGAACAGCACGCATTTGGAATCAAGGCGGCGAAGCTACTCAGCGAAGTACTCCGGTCTGGAAAACTCAAACCCGGTCCAATCAAACTTATGCCAAATGGACTTGCGAGTGTCAAAGAAGGGTTTGAATATATGCGCAGCGGAAAGGTAGGCATCGCGGATCCCGAGAATATCTCAACATACACTAATTATCTATGATTATACCCAAACAGGTCAGCGGTGAGAAGATTACATACCGCATCTCCGACACGCCGTTTTAGAAAGTACACTACGAGGGAAGATATGTACTATAAACAAAAGAAGTCAAGTGTACATGTACTCTACGGATTCCGCATTCTAGGAGGATTAATATTATCTGGACATCGGATTCTATATACATAGTGTATTTTGAGGATAAAGGGCGTACAACAAAAAGCCTGGCCCGTACGGGGGTCGAACCCGCGACCTTGGCGTTATTAGCACCACGCTCTAACCAACTGAGCTAACCGGCCACGTGCTCGTGGGCATCCACGGTTATCTCCGAGTTGGCGCTTGATTACGTGCTTCCTAGTTGGAACGTCTGCTTGGTCATTTCGGATTTCATGAAAGAGAAATCCGATATCCTCACGGATACATCACGGTACCGCTCCATAGGTTTTCTCTGCCACTGTGTGTCAGAATACAGGGCGTTCGTTCTCGAGTACACCATTCACAGCTGCACTCGGAGTCGGAAACCGGATAATACATTTATATCGCTAATGCTTAAGACGTGCTTCATTTGTATCATACATTTCATTCGCTATTGTTTTCACCATTTCGTAGTTATCAATGGGTATTCATCCATCCGAGGAGACGGATGAGTCTCCTTTACGCTTCATGGACTGAGTATGCTTCTTTCTTGGACTCCACGGTGTTATGTAAGAGAATTATTCCCTCACCCAATGTTCGCCCAAAAACTCTCGTAAATCTTCCACATATTCTTTTGGACTATCCATAGCGGGGAAGTGCCCACCGCTTGCATGCTCTAGAGGATTAAAAGGGTGGAGTTAAGATCCGCAGATATGATAAAGCAAAGCATATGCAGGGCATTTAATCAAGAATATCATCCGACCTTTGTAGTACACCAGGCCGGGAGCAAGAGCTGCCATCTCCGGCTTTAGGATCGTCCCGATTTCATATGGCTATTGGAAACCGCGTGTATATAAGTGACAGCATACAAAGCCAACATGTTTCACTGACGAAAGAGGATAAGCCGACTTTGCCCTTCACTGGCCATTGGACGAAGATGCCCTGAGAGATATTGATCAGCTAGGGTTCATAATAAGCGGACTTTCGAACCTGGTTGTAGATGATCACAGAAGTCGCGAACGAGCCGCTTAAGTAGTATAGGGCGACGGTATCAAGTATGTCTTGTTGGGCTACCAGATCTGGGTCGGACCATGAGTAAATCTTCTCTCCTATATACGCTAAAACGGCAAGTGGAGAGGACGCAATTGCTAATCCGATTGTGAAAGGCTGTGTATTGCTTTATTAACCTCGTAAAATTCGTCAAGCTCATAGCGGCCGGATAACGCGACCGACCTTGGTATTCTGTATATCAAAGTATCCTCTCCCTGTCGAGCCAAACTCCTGTCGGCGCTTGATAAGGCGCTCCTCGTGTTCGGAATATTTGCGAGCCTCCAAATTTGGCGCAGGAGGTGCTACAAACATGTTGAAATGTGACACTAAAAGTGACTCGGGGAAAAGGCTCCCCATGATCCGCAGGAAATAATATCCCTAGACAAAACTGAATGAGCATATGAGACTTACTCGGAGACCGAGTCGAAGAAGTGAGGGATGGACTGAGTCTTGGGCACATACCCAATCACCACCTTGACCCGCGTACGTCTTGTATCCAAGTACCGTAGTCATAAGCCCATGGTACACGCGCGCGGTATCCTCAGGACTCCACCCGTCACGCCGCGGAAGAGTTGAGAGGAAATATCCCGGAATCGACGGCACAACGACATTGAAACTGTGGGGGGATTTAAGGGAACTCGTTTAAGTACTACAAGTTTCAGACTCACGCAGGGAGGCTGTCGCTCGGTGGGTTTACCAGGGGATCAATTACCTTATTAAAGTCAAAGAATGTCCCTATGTTTCCTCAGTCAGTCGTGTCCTCCTGTATTCAACACACAGGAATCTCACCGGGCCAGCCATGTAGGAGGATTAGCGGGATCGCGTCGCTTCGTGCACTTTTCACATGTATGTAATGCAAGTCCAGTGCATCACCTTCATGTTCATAATGAACTAGATAGTTGTCAAAGCGCGCAATCTTCTGCTCGAGCACAGTCCAGTCCCATTCTGTCTCGAAACGCGTTTTAAGGTTCTTCAGGTACGCGTAGTCGATACCAAGTTTCCAGGGCTCAGCGGTGTCGATCGGAGCTTGATCGGGGAAAGGTGAGGCCCTGAGCAGGGCCAGCATGTTCTCCACTGCTGAGGGACTGTATTTAACGTCGATACGGTTCGGAATGCCAAATGCCATATTGTTGTACAGGATGTTTATTGCTTTATCCAGTGGGCTTTCGGTGTCGTTCCCTTTGACGCTTACATAAGCGAATCTACCTCTTTGTAATACACTTGCTCCTAACAGTCAGCACTCCCATAATGCTTATGAACACACACGCAGCCAAACCGAATTCAACGTCATGTTTCTTTTCATGTCGGTGTCTTTCGTCATTTTTCTAAAATGATTACTACAGGCAGTACAAAAAACGTCCTAGTACTGCCCGTGGCATGCCCCGCATGGACTTATAAGCCCCTCGCAAACCAATTCGGTATCCAGCATCTCCTCATACCCTCATGGCTCCCCTAAAAATGAAGGCGATCATTTCAGTCAGTCTCGGCAACGTCGAGCTTGATGAGGTCGACGTTCCCAGGCCGGGACTTAACGAGATACTGGTCAAGGTCGTAGCCACCGCTCAGAATCCCACCGACTGTAATCTCGTTCCTTTCTAGTACCACCTCACAGTCCTTACGAATATAACAGGGAAGACTGCCGACAAGTATGCTCTCCCGAGAACCATCATGGGCTGCGACTATTCTGGCATAGTCGAAGAGCTTGGCTCTGAAGTGTTTGACGGAACGCTGAAGGTCGGTGACCGCGTTGCCGGTTTTGTGCACGGAGGTCCGTCCGTCCTTTCTGAGCTATAATACTGGCTTCTTTAATACATTTTAGGTGCCCATCGAAACGGCGCGTTTTCGGAGTACATCGTCACCCCTGCGGCCCTTACGATCCGTATTCCCGACTCCTGGACATTCGAACAAGCTGCGCAGCTCGCAATTGCTGGTTTTACCGCTTGCATGTGTCTTTACTATGCACAGGACTTGCCCTCGCCGCTTGCATCTATTACAACGCCGACAGACATCCTTGTTTGGGGCGGTTCATCCTCTGTAGGTCAGTACACAGTGCAGCTCACGCATCTCGCAGGTTTACGCGTCATTGCGACTTCTTCGCCGCGCAACTTCGACCTCCTTAAATCTCTCGGCGCCGATCTCGTGTTCTCGTATTCGGATCCGGAGACTCCTTCAAAGATTAGGGAGGCAACAAGCGGAAAACTGAAGCACGTGGTTGATTGTATTAGTGAAGGTGATACACCGGACAAGGTCGCCCAATCGGTTGGTGACGAAGGTGGTGACGTCAGTATCATATTGGTCTACAAGTCGAAGAGGGAAGATATTAAAACCAAGCATGTATGGGCCTACATGCTTTTGGGGAAAGTGAGCCAGCATACGTGCATTCGGCAAGGGGATGCTTATGTTCCTCCGTCTCAGGCAATCGAAATCCGTTACAAACGTCCCGCTGATCCTGAACAGCACGCATTTGGAATCAAGGCGGCGAAGCTACTTAGCGAAGTACTTCAATCTGGGAAAATTAAATCTGGTCCGATGAAACTTATGCCAAATGGACTTGCGAGTGTCAAAGACGGCTTTGAATATATGCGCAGCGGAAAGGTAGATATTGAATTTCCTGGAGATACTTCTACACCGCTTACTTAATTGTGCCTAAACTTCAGGTCAGCGGTGAGAAGATTACATACCGCATTTCCGACACGCCGTTGTAGGAGGCACACTACGGGGAAAGATATGTACTATAAATAAAGGGAGGTCAGGTGTACACATGTTCTATGGACTTCACCGTGACGTTGTAGGAGGATAAGACCGTTCAAATTATTATCTGAAGCTCACCATGACGCTCTAACCAAGTGAACTAACCGGCCTCGTGGTCATCCGCGTCCGAGTGGGCGTTTGCTTATGCCCTTCCTTTCCCGGAATCTCTGCTTGGTCCCCTCGGATTTCAGTGAAAGCCAGTCGAAGCGAGGCCAAATATCCTCGCGGATCCATCGCGGTACCGGCTACTGACATACTTTAGAAGCGGTCTGGGCGGGGTTTGCGGTTAGGAGGCGTACCTGCGTAATGTTTTTTGGTGTTATGCAAAATCTGAAATACGAAATATGTGCTTATACAGTTTGTTCAAATCTCCACATTTTCCTCGTTTGCGGGCTGTGCCCATACCTGGACCGTCAGCACGACACACTCAGCTGCACTCGGAAACCGGATAGTACATTTATATTGCTAGGACGTCATTTAAAACGTGCTTTTGCATTTGTATACATTACATTCGCTATTTTTTCCACCTTTTCGTAGTCATGAATGGGTACATCAACCTTTCGCCGTGTCCATTCGTAATCTCTTTGTCATGCAGGATATTCTTGAAGGAAACGGACGGGCCTTCATTTACTTTTCATAGAGTTGGTCGCATGGTCTCCCTCGGACTTCGCTGTGTCGAGTGCCAGAGAATCACCCCTTCACCCAATGTTCGCCCAAAAACTCTCGCAAATCTTCGACATATTCTTTCGGGCTATCCATGGCGGGGAAGTGCCCGCCGCTTGAATGCTCTAAAAAATAAAGAGCATAGTCAAGGTCAGCAGATAGGGTAAAGTACATATAACAGACATCGGCCATTTTTATCGGGAATGCTGACTGACCTTTGAAGTACACTAGGCCAGGAGCAAAAATTTCCATTTCTGCTTTTATAGTTGTTACGATCTCAAACGGCTACGACAAGGCACAGGTATGTATGTTAGCAACAGCACAAAAAAGACATGCTCCACTAACAAAAGAGGAGTAACCGATGACGCCCTTCACCGGCGGCTGATCAAGAATGCCCTGCTTAGTGAAACCGTTTAGATAGGTTTCATGAAAACAACAATTTTCCGAACCTGGTTGTAGATTATCACAGAAGTAGCGAAAGAGCTGCTTAAATAGTACAGGGCGACGGTGTCGAGTATATCTTGGGGGTTGACACGGTCTGGATCGGACCACGCGTAAATCTTCTCCCCGATGTACGCTAGGACGGCAAGCGGAGAAGAGGCAATTGCGAGTCCAATTGTAAAAGGCTGTGTGTCGGATTTTGCAGTTCATACAATAGATTGGAGGGTGTCAGATAACGCGACGGACCTTGGTGTTCTGAAGAATGGAATACCCTCTTCCTGTCAAGCCAAATTCCTGACGGCGCTTGATAAGGCGTTTCTCATATTCTGAATAATTTGAAGCCTCCAGATCTGGTGCAGGTCGTGCTACGAACATATTGAAATGTGACACTAGAAGTGACTCGGGGAAAAGGCTCCCCATGATCCGCAGGAAAAAGTATCCCTGGAGAGAGTGGAATTAGCAAAAAGGCATTTAACAATCTAGCAATTGAGTCCGAAGAGGATGGAGTGGACGGATAGGTTCGAATACATACCCAATCTCCACCTTGACCTGCGTAAGTCTTGTATCCGAGTACCGTAGTCATAAGCCCATGGTACATGCGTGCGGTATCCTCGGGACTCCATCCATCACGCCTCGGAAGAGTTGAGAGGAAATATCCCGGAATCGATGGTACAACAACATTGAAACTGCGAAGGGATTTAAGAGAACTCGTTTCAGTATTACAAGTTTCAAACTCACGCGGGAAGATTGACGTTCGGTGGGTTTACCAGGGGATCAATTACCTTATTAAAATCAAAGAATGTCCCTATGTTTGTCCAGTCAGTCGTGTCCTCCTGTATCAACTGACAAGGATCTTACCCGGCCAGCCATGTAGGAGGATTAGCGGGATCGCGTCGCTTCGTGCACTTTTCACATGTATGTAATGCAAGTCCAGTGCATCACCTTCATGTTCATAATGAACTAGATAGTTGTCAAAGCGCGCAATCTTCTGCTCGAGCACGGTCCAGTCCCACTCTGTCTCGAAACGCGTCTTAAGGTTCTTCAGGTACGCGTAGTCGATACCAAGTTTCCAGGGTTCAGCGGTATCGATCGGAGCTTGATCGGGGAAAGGTGAGGCCCTGAGCAGGGCCAGCATGTTCTCCACTGCTGAGGGACTGTATTTAACGTCGATACGGTTCGGAACGCCAAACACCATATTGTTGCACTAGATATTTGCTGCTTTATCCAGTAGGCTCTCTTTGTCGTTTAAGCCAGAAGTCGTGGATCAAGAGTCGTGGATCAAGAGTGAGGAGTATGACACGCTTCGACTTATCAATCCCGTACTGTTCATGGCTTACCTTTGCTCTGTGCGGTAATCGGGGCTTTAGCAGAAAAGATGCCACGCTCGCTGGGAATCTTGTCATCAAGCATGACGTTGTATTCCGACGTAACATAACAGACCCAACGAGCATTACGACGGCTTACCACGAACCTAAAATCGGCAATAATCTCAGCACGTGCCACGCTTACTTTCTAAGTTTAATCGGCGATCTCGGACTTCGATGTTCCGATTTGTGGCACGAGTCGTTGATCCGCGGGTCGACATAGTACAAGAAGCGACCTCTTTTCTCTTATACTAGATTGAACCAGTGGTCGGCGTTTTCCCATGGCATCATCTATGATCTGACAGATTCATAAAGGCAGTCATCTCAGCTAGTCTTGGCAATGTCGAGCTGGGCGGGATCGGTATCCCTACTAGATGCTCTATCGTCAGGCAATCGGATTTCCCACCAAACCTCCCGCTTGTCCTGGGAGGTAGCGCCTCTTCAAACCCTGAGTGGCGAAGCTACTCAGCGAAGCTCTTGAGTCGGGGGAAAAATCAACTTTGGACCAGTTGAGCCTAAGTCAAATGAACCTGTAAATGAGAAAGAAGGTATGCCCAGTAGGTAAGCGAGGAGAATATCACGTATTTATCTCAGGTTCCCGCAGTAAGAGATGAAAGGAGTACATAGTACCTGTCGGGCTACTGGTGTAAATAATTAGCTTGGAATTCTATGACAAAAAATATGGCCCGTACGGGGGTCGAACCCGCGACCTTGGCGTTATTAGCACCACGCTCTAACCAACTGAGCTAACCGGCCATGCAACACTGTGCGCAAAATATCCTTCTGGCCCGGCCAAACGTGCAAATGAGCAGAGAGTAAGCCGTCCTTGCAATAACAAATCAATATTGACCGTAATAAACTTACACTCTGACAAAACAATGTCAACGAGGTAGTATTCGCTGATTGGAGTTTCTGTATTTATGTAAGTTGTGGGCGAGTTGTTGCGGCCGTGCTGGCCCGGACTCACTGGCACAGATCGACAAGGAAGAACTACGGCGAACTTTACGGGTGTACGTACTACCTCTGGGGAAAACAGAAAAAAAACGGGACTTTTAGGCCGTAAAGTACAACCATTTCGGTAAACGTAGATCCTTTGCCGAAGATACTGTTTCTATTGAATTTCGTCCAAAGAACGGCTCTAAACTAAGCCTCAGCTACGTGTGCAGCGACGGTGTGCTAAGCTGTTGAATTTCTCCGCCGAAGGGCATCCTGTCTTGGCTCGCGCTTCTTCTTCTCTTTTTTCTTACTTGCCGACAAAAGCGTCCCATCTGTCTGATCGCCGCGCATCTTTTTGCAGTTTCTCTCGCGCTCGATGTTCTGCCAGCGGCTGAAGAGCACCGGTATGAGAGTCTTGCATCTGGTGATCTCGGTTTGATGAAGTAGCGCGTCGGCGTTCCCAGCGCGGCATGAATACGGACCGGCGAAATTTCAATATCCAAGGGCTCCACTTTGTACAAAAACCAGGGGACCAACTGGTTGAACGGCCAGAGCTTGAGATTTTGTCTTCATCTTGCTCCCATCTTCCAGCCTGGTATTTCTGCCATATTCCTTTCTTGCTTCCTTACTTCGTCCAAAGCCATGAAGTTCTCGGCATCCGTCTCCTCGCTCCTGCTTTTCGCTGCCTCTGCGTTCGCGACAGTCCCCGCATCGTTTGACAACACCTACGACAACGCCGACGGCTCTATGGAGACTGTCGCGTGCTCGAATCTCGCGACCAGCTTCGCAACATTTGGCAACCTCCCGACGTTCCCGAACATCGGCGGTGCGTCCGCGATCGCGGGTTTTGGCTCTGCGAATTGCGGCACCTGCTGGAGTCTCACATTCGCGGGCACGGGAAACACTATCATCGTCACTGCGATCGACCACGCTGGCGATGGGTTCAACCTCTCGCAAGAGGCGCTCGATACACTCACGAACGGACAGGCGGTGCAAGACGGCGTAGTACAGGTCACCGCCGAACAGGTTGACTCATCCCAGTGCGGGCTGTGATCACTATGCGTCTCATGTGCTGTCATACTAAACGGTGAGGAGTGAGGTCGTATAAACGGAATATGCAACGTCTGACAAAGATTTTCCCAACACTTACAAAAATAATTTCAGAGGGTTAGGAGTGTGGGACTTTTCATGTGCCTATGTCTCTCTTTCTCTTAGGACTTTTTTGACAAACTTTCGTAAGGACTCGTAATGTTGACAATTCTGATGTTGCTGCAATGTTTTAAATAAAATGCATGGGATTTTACTACCGCCGAAAATCAGGAACACGCAGCTGAGCCTAAAATCCCAAGGCCCTGCGTATTTCAGCAGTGAAGAGTGTAAATCCGTTAGAAAGGGACGTGCACTAAATTAAGTATGTGTCTGAGACTGAAAACGTTCTAAATTGAGCAGGTAGGATTAATAATGGGTGATTCTTTTTTACTATAATTTTTTAAGCGTGGAAATGTAAGGCCGGTTAGCTCAGTTGGTTAGAGCGTGGTGCTAATAACGCCAAGGTCGCGGGTTCGACCCCCGTACGGGCCATACTTTTTGTCTAGATGTTTGTTTTGTAACTAATCCTTGCTTCACAACATGAAATTCATTTCTTTACACCGTCTGCGATCTCTTTGCGAATGCCGTACTTAAGAGTATTGGGTCGGCATTCCGAGGGACGAAACTCATTCTGGAACATCCCTCTCGAGTCTTGTGTATGTGCACACTTGGCTGGACTTGGCTCGTATATAACTCTCTCGCGAGGCGTACTTATAACGGGGTGTCAGAGATACGGTACGTGATTTTCTCTCCGCTGACCTGTTTAGACACAGAAACATATTTATATCAGATACGGCGCAACAGTGACCTTTTATCCTACCTTTGCGCTACGCATGTACTCCAGTCCATCTTTGACACTTGCAAGTCCGCTGGGCATGAGCTTGATTGGATTGAACTTGATTTTCCCAGATTCGAGTAGTTCACTGAGTAACTTCGCCGCATTAATGCCAAAGGCGTGCTGCTCAGGGCTGGCAGGGAGTTGGTATGGAATCTCAGTTGCCTGGAATAAAGCGCGGGGTCAGCGATCGGGAATACTTTCTCCCCGGAAGGAACATAGTATCATACTTTCCCCAAGAGTATATAGCTCAGCACAAATCTATTCCCGACGTCCTCCCTCATTGAATTGCCCATCAGGATTGTACTTACGTCCCCGCCCTCATCGCCGATTGCCTGGTCAATTTGGTCGAAGGTGTCCCCCTCACTAATACAGTCCACTGCGTGCTTTAATTTACCGCCAGTCGCTTTCTTTATTTTTGCAGGCGTCTCTGGGTCGGCGTAAGAGAACACGAGCTCCGCGCCGAGCGACTTGACGAGGTCGAAGTTGTGGGGGGACGCGGTCGTGATAACTCGCAGGCCCGCAAGATGCGCGAGTTGGACAGTGTACTGTCCCACTGAGGTCGAGCCACCCCAGATGAGAATGTCCGTTGGCGTTGTGGTAGGCGTAAGAGGCGAGGGCAAGTCCTGCGCATAGTAGAGACACATGCATGCGGTGAAGCCTGCGATTCCGAGCTGCGCAGCTTGTTCGACTGTCCAGGAGTCGGGAATCCGGATTGTAAGAGCCGCGGGAGCCACAAGGTACTCTGAGAACGCGCCGTTTTGATAGGCACCTGCAGCAGGCGCGTGTATGAATTAAGAGCATTGTGATTCGAAAGGAGCAGACGAACCTCCGTGCACAAACCCGGCAACGCGGTCGCCACTTTTAAGTGTTCCGACGGGCACTTCCGAGCCGAGTTTCTCGATTGTGCCAGAATAGTCGCAGCCTATGACGTTGCCTGGCAAAGGTGTCATATAAACGGTCTTCCCTGCAATAAGTGTGAGGACTTGCGCGGAGGACTGAACAGGAGGAATACATTACAGTCCGTAGGATTCTGGGCAGCAGCGATAACCTTGACAAGTATCTCTGTAGACCCTGGCTGAGGAACATCGATCTCGCCAAGTTCAACATTGCCTGCACCGACAGAAATGATTGCCTTCATTTTGATAGGAACCATGAAGAGGCAGGTGGATAGGATAGCTGATGGGTTATGGGAGGCTGGAGGACCCGTACTATGAGGGACCAGTATAAATGCAATTCACCATTTATACTATGCGGAAGATCTTTGGCTGAACTACAGCCAGAGTCTCTCGACGTAGTAACGCTAAACAAACTAGCGCGTGCCTTTGTTCATGCATCAGTCTCCTGAGTATCAAAAGTTGGATAAAAGGCATGAGGTAGGCACGATTAGGTACGATAAAGCAGGTCATCAGATGCAAGAGAGAATTGGCAGCTATTCTGTTGAGTATTGTAGCGTCCTTGTTGATTAATTCGGGTATTCATCAGTATCCCATTTATTGCCGGGAATATTGTCAAGTCAACTCCTCAGACAAGGGATGATGAGTAACACTCAATGACCATGGTGCCTCTAATTTCGAAGACAAGCTTTTTCCAGATGCGTTGCACGAGCCACAGCACGTCTCCACATGAGGATGCCCGCATTTTCCGTTCCGAGTATCGCGGAACCATTGAATGTAGTATAAGGTGAACCGAAGGCCTGAATGCTAATGCCACAAATTAGGATATAGAGATCCCGCTTTCCAATATTACGAGACTAGTCGAAGCTGTATTTGCGGAAGGTGAAGTCCTTGCGGCGCTTGATTTCGTTGCAATAATGCACATGGAAGTGGCCGATGACAGTTGGAATGTATCCCGCTCAACGCCTCAACATATTCGCAATGATAGGTTCCTGTAAACCGGAAAATGCCTTCGACGTACATTTTCTGCCATCCATTCCCGATAGCGCCAGTAATGCGTCCATTTACAGAACCGCGCGCCAAGATGGCATTCGCTGTTGCTGCTATGCTGACGTAGAGTAATGATGAGGGACGTCTTGTCTTGAAGTTTATGGGGGAAGTGAGCATCGACCGTGTCTTCTCGTCCAAATGACAGTTGTCCTGGTCCAAGTCGCGAACGCCCGAGGTCTGGATCATCGGTTACAAGGGAACAACGTCACGTAACTCTTTAGGTTAGTAAGCGTTGGGGTCACGTCAGACGCACCAACCTGCCGCGCCGTCGCGACGCGCAAAGCAAACGGCTGAAAGCCTCACCGCAGCTTCGACCAAGTTGCGCTGCCAGCGTCGGTTGGCCGTGGACGATCACTATACGAAGCCTTACACTACGACAAAAAAACTCTTTCTTTTGACGACCAGCGACGAGCTTTTCATTTCACGATGGACGCGGAACTCATTAAGTTGGTGAACAAGCTGCAGGACACGTTCAGCAACCTTGGTGTGTACTTCTTAAGCTTTCAGGGGGTCGCCTATTGAGACATCGTGCAGGTGGCGAACTGGACATGCCCCAGATTGTGGTGGTGCGTATAGCAGCGGCTTGTGTATGTCGTGCCGTTGGGATAACAACGTCTGGTGTCGGTATAGGTTGGAAGTCAGTCTGCGGGCAAGTCGAGTGTGTTAGAAACGTGAGAGTACACCTTTCTATATCAAATCGAAGCCCTAACACGGGTCTTCTTAGAATTGTTGGACGCGACTTCCTTCCGCGCGGGTCCGGCATTGTTACGCGCCGCCCGCTCGTCCTTCAGCTCATACACTCTACCAAGCCCGACTCACAGGGGAACACTGAGTGGGGCCAGTTCCTCCACACTGACAGACGCTTCACGGATTTCGATGAGGTTCGTAAGGAGATCGAGCAGGAGACATTAAGGGTGGCAGGACAGAACAAAGGCATCAGCAAGCTTCCCATTAGTCTGAGGATATACAGCCCGGATGTGCTGGACTTGACACTCGTCGACCTCCCTGGGTTGACGAAAATCCCCGTTGGAGATCAGCCATCGGACATCGAAAAGCAGATTCGGAATTTAGTACAGGAGTATATCTCGAAGGAAAACTGTGTTATCCTTTCTGTCTCTGCTGCGAACGTGGACCTCGCCAACTCGGAATCTCTCAAACTTGCCCGTCAAGTCGATCCGCAGGGACGGAGGACGATCGGTGTCCTCAGCAAGCTCGATTTGATGGATGCTGGTACTAACGCGCTCGATATTCTCACTGGGCGTGTCTATCCGCTTAAGCTTGGCTTCATTGGCGTTGTCAATCGCTCGCAACTGGATATCAACTCGGAAAAGAGTTTGAAGGATGCGCTCGATAGCGAGATGGAGTTCTTCAAATCGCACTCCGCATACCGCAATATCGCACACAAATGCGGCACGCGTTACCTCGCTCGTACACTCAACCAGGTGCTCATGAACCACATTCGTGATAAGCTTCCGGACATGAAAGCGCGCCTCAACACGCTCATGGGCCAGACGCAGCAGGAGCTCAACGCATTCGGAGATGCAGCCATCTTTGGCGACCAGAATTCGCAGGGTGCTCTCGTTCTCCGCCTGATGACGCAATTTGCGCGCGATTTCATCTCCAGTATCGAGGGCACCTCACTCGACATCTCGACAAAGGAACTCTGCGGCGGCGCTCGGATTTATTACATATTTAACGACGTATTCGGGCACGCGCTGGAGTCGATCGATGCAACTGCGGGATTAGACGCACAGGACATCCGAACGGCGATTCGTAACTCAACAGGCCCAAGACCAAGTTTGTTTGTCCCGGAGGTAGCTTTTGAGCTTTTGGTGAAACCCCAGATCAAGCTGTTGGAGCCTCCGGCCCTGAGGTGTGTAGAGCTCGTTTACGAGGAGCTGGTGCGCATATGCCACAACTGCACGAGTATTGTACGTTGCTTGTTTATCCTTCCCAAGAGTCGAGTCTTACCGACGATGGCTATGAAGGAACTGCAACGCTTCCCGAGGCTGCATTCACAGATCATCGAGGTCGTATCTGAACTGCTTCGGGAGCGGTTGGGTCCCACTTCCGAATACACCCAAAGTTTGATCGACATCCAGGCTGCGTACATCAATACCAATCACCCTGCTTTCGTGCACAGCTCTGTGGCGGCAACTAGACAGGTAAACTCTCCTCCGCCCGCGAGGAGGATTCTACCTCAAAGAGTGAGTGACATTCAAATATGCTGATGTGGCATACATTAACACAGCACCCTTCACCAGCCGTCATCTACCGAACCGGTCAACGGCATTTCTCCGACGGAGGAGGATGGAGGTGAGACCACTGATGACGCCAATACGACTGTTAGCAATCGCTCGGTGTCCTCGACGATCCACGATCGATCAAAGGTTGTATCTTCCGTGACGGTGTCTGGTCATGCGTCATCGACGTCTTCAACCTCCCGGCAATCACGGCAGACCCAGAACCAACATCAGCACCAGAGCCAGCACCATACCAATGACGGGCGGCACTCTTCGTCTTCAGCATCCGCTAATGCTAACTCGGCGTCCGCCCGCGATACTTTCCTTAACTACTTTTTCGGACAACAACCGAATGGTTCTCCGATGCCAGGTGCACCAAGTGCCCCCATGAACAGCGTGGGCCTGTCGGCTTCTATGGCGTCCGGTATAACACCGTCCGCACGAGACACGCAGCAGTCTTTAGCACCCTCCGGATTAATGGCAGGGAAGCTTGGGCCAGATGGGAATAGCGCTGCATTTGACATGAAGAGCTTAGGAAAGCACATCGAAGCGGTAAGTTTCATCTGACAATTCGGCCGGTCTTATCTTTTGTCTTCTAAGCTGGACACTAATCAGAAGTCCGTTTCGTCCCAGATTCCGACCGATGGAGGCCCACATCTCACGATGCGTGAAGAGATGGAGACAACTCTTATCCGAAGCTTGATTGCGTCGTACTTCAATATCGTGCGACAGACAATCCAGGACCTGGTGCCGAAGGCAATCATGCACTTCCTTGTGAACCATTCATCGCTTCAGGTGCAGAATCGGCTTGTTTCGTCGCTGTACAAGCCCGACCTGTTCCAGGGACTGCTGAATGAAGACGAGACTATCGTTGCGGAGCGCACGCGCGTAAATGCCTTACTTGACGCATACAAGGAGGCGTTTAAGACGCTATCTGAGGTGAACCTGAAGGCGGCGTAAGTTCGCACAGTAGAAAGTACTATAATACACGCCTTATGTGCATTCATATTTAATAACTCCCTTGTCCTTGCTGTGTCTGTTACTACGTTACGAGAACTTTTAGGCTTAGATAGATAGACCCGCCTGCAAGCAATCCCACTAGTTCAATAAAAGAGCCTTAAAATTCATTGCAGGGTACGTTCTATATGTACAAGACAATTGCTGAGAGAAAAGTTTTTAGTCAACAGGGTCCCAAGCGACAAGTGCGATTTACAAAATAGAGGTGCGGTAAACAAGTAACTAGGGCGAATGCGTACGGTTCTAAGGACGGGGAAGCCTGACCTGCGCCCCTCTTGCAGAATAAACATTACGGGCTTGAGGGGCTAAGGCCTCCTCTGTTAAATAACTGGAACCCGGGAATGAACTTTTCGTAGTACTCACCACTCCCACTCGCGAGACGCTTGCGCGCCGGCTGCGTTCGTTAGTTTGGAGATGGTAAGTGGGAAAGGAAGGGCGTAAATCACGTCGAGGCATCCTCGCAGGTCGTCGTCGTCATCGTTGCTGCGCTTGTCACCTCCACCTCGGTGGAGGTCGCCGCATCCTGCTTCTCCGCAGCTGCCTTAACATTCACCCACTTTTCGGTGCCCTGGGCAGCCGACTCAGTGGTGGTTGCCGCATCAACGAGCTTGTCGATTTCTTCGTCCGTCGTCATACTATCCTCGGTATCCGCATCCGCACCGGAGCCCTCGGAGTCTGACGTGCTGGGCGATGAGTCGCTAGAGTCGTTCGTAGGCGAAGTCACGGCCTCGACCTCGGCCGTCTTCTCGGCTGCCGCGGCTGCGGCAGCTTTCTCGAGTGACCGTCGCTCAGACCGCGACTTGTCCTTCTTCGCCGCTTTTTCGTCCTTCTGCTGGCGCCGGTCAGACTTCACAACTTGCAAAAGGATAAACCGGTAACTCACCTCCTTTGCTTTCTCTGCCTTCTCCTTCATGGCTTTCTCCTCGGCCTCCAATTTCTCCTTTGCTTCTCTCTGAAAATTAAGTAGATTAGCGAAATTAACAACGTTGCCGACGACGTCACGAGTACGGGAGATGGCGGGAAGCCGAGGAATAGGAGATTAGACTCACTTCATCTTTTTCTTTCTTTATCTTTGCCTTCTGCTCGCGTTCCTTCTGTATCCTTGAAGATAAGCGATATCAGCGCACTGTCGTCGTCGATAGAAAATTAAGGCAATGCTTACCATTCTTCGACCTCCTCCACACACTCGCGTGGGCGCGTCTTATTCCTGAGCAGGTAACCTTGCAGACTCGCGACCTATACGAAAGGAAAAAGGCAAAGAGGTAATCTCGATAAAAGTTCCATAATATGCGATACCATATCGGGTAAAGAAAATGATTATGAGCGGGAGTACGTACACTCATCTCGTCCTCGGGGATCTGCTCTGCGAAGCGTTTCGCGAGCACATTGATTTCCTCCTCCTCGAGGATAGGCACCGCGTGCGTAGACGCCTTACGCTTTGCCCCGGGCAGATTCTTGGTCCCCGCAACTGCGGCCTTGTCGCCGGCGGCGCTTGCGGCGGACGCCGCAGCCGCGGCCTGCTCCTCCTTCACCGCGCGCGACGGGAAGAAGCACTTGAAGATGCCCTCCGCTTGCCACTTCGTCGCATTCGTGAAATTTACCCACACGTCCATACGTCCGGGTCGGCTCAGCGCGGGATCGAGCCGGTCGATGTGATTTGTCGTCGCGAATAGGAGTCTATAGTGCCAGTCAGCCACCAGAGTCAGAGTCACAAGTAACATGTGGTGGAAACGCACCGGCCCTCTGCGGCCGCGACGCCATCGAGTCCATTCAAGAGGCCGCTCAAGCTAAGCGTCGAGCCATCCGAGCTGCTGCTGCTGCTGCTGCTCTTTGAGCTCTCTGAAGAGGAAGAGCTTGACGGTGTGCCATTCGACTTGTCATCCCGGGAAACTGAGCGCGTGAATGCTGCGTCCAGGTCTTCCAACAAAAGGATGCACCTGTAGAAAGCAAGGTGAGCCTTCCGATCTACTAAGTATAGAAAAAGAAGCGGCGCGGACCTTGACGGCACCTGACCCATTAAAGTGGCAAGTGTGTTGTCACTCATACTTGATTAACTCTCAAGTTAGCTTGACCCTTTAGGAAGCCAATTATGGGGGACGCACCCTTTTGACGAGAGGCTCACAACATAGATGTCGAGGCCAAGCTCGCCCGCCAAAGAATGGATGAGCGAAGTCTTCCCGCTACAAGGAACATCAGCGAACAGACTTCAGCTGATGAACGCATAATGGAGGAACGGACCTTCCGGGAACACCGTGAAGAAGATATCCTCGACGGAATGGGATACCTGTTATTCGAACACATTTTGTTTAGCGCCCCATCCGATTGTGCGCTAAGAGAGTTTATTCAAGACTGACCCCTTTCTGCGTACCAGTCTTCTGAGCAGAGGAAGTCACGACAGTCTGCCAGAAGCATGTCCTTGACTCCCGGTTCGAGGACAATGGAACTCATCGGACGCTTCTGGCGAGCGCCGTTCCATCGCCAGCTGGCGTATCTACAGGACAACGCGCGAGCCACGGATCAGCGAAGGAGTCGGGGGGAAGGACAATAATGCTAGAGTTAAAGAAAGCCCGAAATACATACGAGTCGGCCATAAAAATGTGTACCCGATGCTCAGCATCTTTCTCGTACTCTCTTTTCGCTTCGAGAACAAGTTTCTTAAGGATGTTGTTATTCCGCGCAACCACGCTACGGGCAGCGGCGTGAGAAAAATAAAGGCTATATCCGGAGCTGAATTGGGACTTTACCTGACGGAGAGCTCGGCATAGTTGTGGTACCCATGGGCGCGCTTGCTACGCGTTATCTGCGCAGATGGAATTAAATTGACGCGTTAATAAGTCCGGACTATGAAATGACGTGAGAAGAATGCTGCGCACCCGAAGCCAGTGTCCACGGTAGTAGATGGTGTGCGTCGTGCCTGGATTAACTCGTATCAGACTCAATCTTTAAAAAAAACGCCACTAAAGCGCGCTCACCCAGGCTGGGCATAAACGCAACCTTCCGTTTCCGTCGGCCATGCACGAGCGAATCCACATCGTCGTCGTCGTCCTCGGCTTCATCGTCTTCCAAATCGCCCGTTGTCGTCTGCGTGATGCTCGTGCGTCCAACCGAGCGTGTCGTGATCTCGAATTCCCGACTCTGGCCCCACGCAGGTTGCTATAGGCAGAGACCACATAAAATAAAATAAAGAGAAGAAAAAGGAAGCGTAAGCACACGGTCTCTCAAGAATCGCCAGACTCCCCGCCACACGCCGCTGCCAGAATAGGGAACTTCGCCCGCACACGGAAGTGGAGACATGACTACATAAGCAAAGACATCACGTGCAAGGGCGACTTACTTTCGACAGCCAGTGCATGAGCCTTCATGCCCCCAAGGAACGAACAACCGCAGCCCTGTCAGCATCGAAACAAAGGAAACGCTCAGAGAAGCAATTCGAGATGCCCACCAGTCATAGGGGTAGTCTTCTTGGCTGAAGTGCGCAGTTAGGAAGAATGCTGTACAAAACCGGAAATGAAGACGGTCAGCTTCGGCCCTTGAATCAATTGTCCGGGAGCGGGCGGTCGCGAATTTGTGTGGCAAAGAGTGGGAAGAAGGCGAAGAGAACTCACAGTCGACAAACCCGTTCCACGCCGTCTTCGACACACGCCGTGCCGTCTCCACGGTCCCACCTATGACGACCCATTTCTGCACAGGGCCGCAGTCCGAGGAGAGATATTTAACAAATTGATTTTACACGGCGGTTAGCCGCGCTGTCCGAATAGCACCCGTGCAGCGAACGCGAACACTTACAAGGGTGTCTTGGATGGAGGACGTGTTCATCCCCAGTGGGGAGAGGACAGACTTGATGAGATCCATGGCTTGCAGCACTGTGATTGAGGCAGCAGCTCAAGACAAGTGGGGGAAGTGCAAGGATGGAAGTCGGGCCAGGGGAAGAGTCTGGCGAGGAAAACGCTTTATATGTAAACGGATGCTACGCGAGCGCGTCAGGTCTGGCGAGGCCTCGTGTCTAGACTTCGCACGGAAAACAGCTCTGCGGGCACTGGCTTGGGTTTGTAACGGGGGCACAGGAGGCGAATCACTGGCCTTCTAGGGACGCCGCGTCTTATATACGGCGAGCCTCCCGCCGCTAATAGAAATGGGGAAAGCACAGGAAATTGTCTGCGCAGAAGTACTACGCAGGCCTGATCCCGGACCCTGTTGCGGTGGTGCTGTTTAAATCGTAAACGTTGTCCAGATCCCTGTGCCCCCGGCAAACGCGCTTAGCGTAGTACGTAGCGCAAGCTATCACGCGCAGATAAGCATAATCGACATTACTTAATCGTCATTAGTATCTCCCCATCGCCAGACGTGAAAGACACAACTACATGTAATTCACACACAAGTCTAGCATGAGCAGCGGCTGGTCAGACGTATATGTACATAGTCCGGAGTATTACGCACGCACGAAGACACGTACATCGCTCATAAATTGTGCGACACGCGTCTGCCATGCCCGATTGTTTCTGGTTCCCCGGCTGCCTGCTCGGGTATTTTGCCCCTGTGGCAACTAGTTTCTCAAAAAAAAATTTGCACAAGGAAATGATCGCCGAAGGGGTAAAACAGTCGGACCACCACCTCGTGTCCTCGATCCAAGAAGCTAACGCACTTCTTCCCTGGCGTTAAACCGCGGCATTCAGAAAGGAGACAATTGACACCTCGAAAGAATCCCATACGCCCGAGAAAGCGTACGCACAAGGAAAGTCCGCACCAGCATGCTAGCCAAAGCCATAAGCAGAAAAAGCAGGAGCGAAGAAACTCGGGATCCCAGCAGCATTTTAACAGAATGAGCTTTCTGATCGTCGACACGCTTACTTACACGTTGGACACTGTCGTCTAAAAAGGTGCTCCCGCTCTTCCTTTTTTCGGCCGACAACGACACGCGCCGTGGCATGGACGAAAATCGACATCATTTTCACCCGGGTGTGAGATATGTCAAGCGCAGGGTAAACACCAGGAAAGACATCCTCGGTGGCGATAAGACAAGAAAGTGAGCACGCGTCCGAAAGCCCTCTTTAGATAACAAACCGCAGGTCTGGTGAGTCGCCCGGCCGTTTATCTCCCCTCCCCAATCGAGATTCCCAGCACCTAGCGGGATCTTCGCGTTTTAGTTAACGCCTGGAAGCGATGCATAGGCCAGAGTTGCTTTCTAAACCCTTCCCACTGGCCGCTGGAAAATATGGTTCCCAAGGACGCCTGTATGCTGTCGAGCCGAACAGGTGGTCCTACTTCGTATGATGTAGTCTCCTGAAATAATTCAGCGCCAAATCGGACATTGAGAAGGAAGAACCACCGCCAGACTTCAACCGCCGAAGACTGAATAGGACGTGCTCGTGAATGACCGCGCGGTCTGTGTATTTACTTTCGAACAGCCTGTGAAAACCACCACCTGTGGTGGTGATTCACGCCCTCTTCCTGCGACGTTCAAATGCCCGAGGGATCACACATATTCTCCTCGGAATCGCTGTCCTGACCGATTGTCCGCTCGCGGAGGACAAGAAAGGATCCAGTGAAGCATCAGAACCAGCCCTTACCCCACGCATCAGACCAATAGCACCTCTCTTCGGCCCGAACCAAACCGGGAAATGCGCTTCTCGACGCCCTCCGCTGTCAAAATTAGTCAACGGGGAACACAGTTACCAATAGTGTCCGTTCATCCCCTTGCAAACTCCATTAAATGTTTGCAGCCAACACGTAAAATAGACGCAGTGTACGCCCACATCTGCATCCGGAATGAACGAAGGCGGCCCTGCAATTACTTAACATTAGAGACATCTTAGAATTGAGACAGCTGGCGTTCCAAGAAAGGCACACCAGCGACCTTCATCTCATCAGGAGCAGTATGCAGTGCAAAGAGCTGGTCCCACGTCAGAGGAACCGCAGCCGTGGGATCGCGCCGCCTGCCCCACCACAGCCCCCGAAGAAATGCGGAAGCTGAGTCCGATGGCACGGAAGTGTTAGGCGCCGAAGGCAGACACGCTGCCATAGCTAGCCCACCGAGGCCGGGCAAGCCAGCCGCCCGAAATAACTGGACGCGCGTAAATTTGCCGTCTCCACATGGAAACGAGGCACACACAGGATGTGTACTTGGGGACGTGACGCGAGGTGAGTCAAGAACTCGGGTCCAATGAGTCGGAAGAAGAACAGTAGTAGATGCGCGCAAATGCTGATTCCATTTCCTAGGACAAATTAGTTTAATTTAATAATTAGAGTCCACATGAAGCGCCCACCACTTCATCTACCAGGCTCAACAGATCAAGAACGCGACATAGATGATGGGAAGGAGTCAGAGGCATCCTACATTGACTCATCGCTCCGGGAAAGATGGCTAGCGCCTGTATACGAAGCGCCCAGGCGGTCTGCGGGCACCAAACATCATTCACAAGGATACAAGGAAGCATATACTCAATCGATATGGGGCGATGCACGACGAACAGTGGCACAATCCAATTAATCCGACAATGAAGCGAGAGGGCGCGTAATGGAACGGAACGTAGCCCGCGATCGCACATCCTACTACCTCTCCTAGGACGCTCTCGACCGGATGGGCGGCGTATCGAATCATGGGAGACGCGAAATGAAATCTCTTGACTAAAAGAGAGTGCCACCCGACCTCACTGGAGACACAGGGGCCGAACCACCACGAGTCAAGGGTCCGCGGCTGTACTTGGGGGCGGCAGGAGTCCCTTTGGCAGATGGGTGGGGGACAGATGGTAGTTGTTGAGAAGGAAGAGAAAGAGTGATAAAACCCGATTCCAGCTGGAGGGCTCAGTCTTCTTTATCGATGAGAATATAAGCTGATCGCAACTTCCATAACGAGTAATGTTATGATTAGGGTTTATATCAAGCGCATTATGGGTGAATTTAGAGAAGAAAGGCTAACAGTGGCTAGAGACCTCAACGTACTCCGTGCCAACACATGTCCATTCCCGCTGATGTTTCGGCCACATATGATCTTTGCACCCAAGAGTCAAGCGTCTTTTAAGCGGCAGTGAGCCGGCACAACTTTGCCCCGTCCTCGCCTAGTTAGTAATCATCCACATATCCAGTGAACGAAGGGTATTTATACCGAAGCGTACATATGTACAGAATTACACCCATGCGAGTCAGTCAGGGGATTTTATGGAAAACATCAAGGTCAAAATCCCATGCCAACGGAGTGATATAATTGTCCTCATCTACAATTCGAGGACTGGTATGTATGTCGTCTGCGCTCGAAGCGATCCTCAGGAGTTCCTCTTATGTAGTCCCGCAAGGGGTGCTTGAATAGCACAATGAACAAGATTATAAGCAAGATCTAAATCCTCGAAGGTACAAAAAAGAAAGTTATGGGCGTTTGCTGCCCGAACTCGAACGCAATCATCGCCCAGAATGTTCAAATCCCATGAGTCCAGTGGCTAGCTAGAAAGGGCTCGGGGCATCACGGCACGACGATCTATAAGATCGGCTTAGCGATAGCAAGGCTTTACGTCTCGGTCGACGTAAATCTATCTCCAACAGATCTCGATGTTGACGCGAAAGTCTTACTTCACTCGAACGAAGTTGCATGAAAACGTTGTAGCCAAACAACGTTAACTCTAAATCAACTTCGCATAGCGTAAGGGCGGATTCAATGATAAAGTATAACAGAAAAACGTACAATGACGTCCACGAGCTGGCTGCGGCCGGTGAAGCACCTCGTGAAAAGACCCTTCTGGGAAGTATGCCGGCACGAACCCAATATGCGCGCACATTCCAGACCAGCTAATCCATACGCGAGCCCTGTCCAAGTCTGCGGGTCCCCATCTCCATTTCCTCGGGTTCTGCGGTAGCCGTCTGTAACCCTTCGCGCAACTCCCGACGCACACAAAGCTGCTCGGCTGCAACGACCGTTGCGGCCGCGCCGAGAAGCACAACAAGCCAGAAAAAAAGCGATGAGGGGAGTGCACCAGAGTAGTAAGTGGATAGGACGACGTGATTTAACACAAGCGTCGCCGTGAAGTCGAGGACGAGGCGTGGTCGCCGGACAAGTGCGTAGAGATAGTAAATACTACGGACAGCAGCATCTCGATGGTCAGACAGGCGGAATAGAATCAAGACTCGAGGTAGAGTGGTACGTACTCTGCGGCCGCTGCTACCATCCAGCAAAACGCGATAACCCAGCCCCTCAGTGGATCAGTCCTGCCGTCCCACTGGTAATACGTGTTTCCGTCTTTGAACGGGTCGACCCATGTACCCGTTCCGACCTTTTGGCCATCGCTATACGCGCCTCTGAATACACTCCAACCCCGTCGACCATCACCCTGCAGGCCGTGTACGGTTGGCCATCCAGCCATCTCTCTCCAGTCCATCACCATACCTTCGGCATGTCAGAACGGCCCTATACAGTAACAAATTGTTTACTCACCAACATTTGCTGCCCCACCTTCATATGCAAGCGCATTAGGCTCTGCAAATACCCACAGAAGCGGCGGAATGAGAAGAGAGAGCGTGAGGTAGTGCAAAGCTTGTAACGAGACAATCTAAACCAGACGTCAGTAATTAGTCTCAAGAGAAAGATGGCATCCAAAGACCTGCGAGATGATGAGCACAGGATCCCAACCCAATGCCCGCTGGGTGTTTCCAGCCATCGGCGGCGATGGAGGGGTTAACAAGGACGACGGCACAACTGAGCTCGCACGCGCTGGCGTCACATAATTGGTGACACGACGTCACGAACCCTCTCGTAACCCGCAGTCGTGTACTCTCTTGGGGTGGGCGAGTGCAACGAATTCTAAACATTAATTCCTATGTTCGCCCGTAGGATATTTTCTTAACTTTTCAAATCCGTACGGATTGTGATAAAGGAGGCTGCGGAAGGCGTCCCAACCCCCACCCCCCAAATTCTGTCAATCACGCTTTCATTTATTAGGTTTATCGTTCAAATGACTGGCATTAACTTCGCTCGGAGAGTATACAGGCTTTTAAGCAAATGATGTTTGCGTTGCTGCTGATCTGCAAATTTAAAAAGTGCCATTAGACGCGTCTGGCGAAAGACTAGGTGCGCAAGATCCGGTTACGAGGCGGAGGAATATGAATTAAGGCCATCGAAGACAATTGGGCTAGCAGTATTCACATGGTAAGCGCAAACGGATAGGAAAGCAGCAGAGCTAAGCAAGACACGGAGGATCAGCCTACGAGGTATTTCGATCTGTCCGAGGTCCATCCCCCTTACGGCCCAAAAGAGCAGGTCATCAGAGCTACTGTGCTGTACCGGGAAATGAACCATCTAAGACTCTTTGCTCAACATAAAAACAAATATTGCACCTACTTATTTAAAAGGACCATAATCTGGTTCATTAGCATCCTATGAGGACACACATGCCATTACCTACACGATATCTGTTCAAATAAATATTTTGGAGGAAAAATGCTGAAGAGCTTTCAAAACTGCGGTTTCGTAGTAATGAATCAGCGTGGGAACTGCATTTTTGCGCGCTAAGCCGCTCGTGAACCGCACCCGAGCGTGAGAATTTGAACCATTGATCTAGTTGTGCAGTCTGTTTGGTGGAAATACATGTTTCCCCAGTCGTCTACATCCATATATGCATTTATTTTTGGCATATAAGTGTCTCTGATGTGATCCTTTCCATAATTTTGTAGTTTTTCTGCTAAAAATGCGAGTAATGGGCTTTCAAAGTAGCATAGAGTGCACAGATTGTGGTTAACATGACTTGTAGCTTCACAGGCCATTATCTTCTCCAAATCTTCTCCAAATCCCTTCTGGACTTACAGGGCAGTCAATCTAATGGTCTTTAAAATGAATATTTAATAATATGTAAGAGTCATAAGGAGATAGCTCTGCAAAAAAATCCACAAGTTAGGTCTTGGTGAATTCAGATCCAAATCGCCAACACCGTCTCAAAACGAAAATCCAACAACTAATAAGCACGCAAAAATCCCAAAAAAACTTCTGAGACACATGTATGATGTATTTGCATGGACTGGTGCAAGCTATTTTGCTTAAACTAGGAGGGAGGGAGAGAAAGCGGCCGATCGCTGGGGGTGAGCCCGTGTGAATCTTAGCAAAACTAGCAGATTTGCCCCCCATGACAATTGCGAGCTCAATATCTGCTCACATATCTATTGGTGGGCGACAAAATTTATGCTGGATACTCATAATATGCCATTGCATGTCCCTGCAAATTTTGGCGACGATCGGGGGCATTGTTGGTGGGCTACAGTGAGTTTGATTCATTACTACGAACAATTCATTGCCTGATACGGCACAGTACTAGCCAGTTGCAAGAACCCAGGAGTAGCCACAGAGGCAGCCCAAGCTTTGGGATGAAGTAGTTGGTTACAAGATAATCGCGATTGAAGAGAATGAGTTGAGACCTCCGCTGTGCTACTTGGATGCGCACGATCCTGTCCGTCCCAGGGGGTATAAGATGCTTCCATCAGGACAAGCTGACGACACCCGATGTCTGGTGGGTAAGTGAGGCGGGATATGATTAAACTAGGCCATATGTTGCGCGGATTCGTTTTGCACTGATGGCACGTTAGCCTTGTCAAGACATCTTGAGGATCCAAAGGGTCTCCTCGCTTCTAGAATGCTCAAGGGATAGAAGCTTTTAGCGCACCACGAGGAATGAAGATACAATTTTAGCCAAAGCCAACCTGCATGCCGCCAGGGACAGGCAAGCGTGCGCAGCGCCTGAAAGAAAAGAAAGCCCAGACTAGTGCTATCATCATGAATTTAGTAACGCAGTGTAAACAAGCCGCACGTGGAGGGAGCTAAGCAAAGGAGCACACGACATGAGGTGCTTGAATGCAGCGTCGCTGTGAACTGCCTAAGTGTATGTTGGTTTCCCTGCAAATTGCGAGCGAGACAAGGGCAATGAGTGTCCTGCCAGTGTGGAAGAGCGAGCGATACTTGTGGCGGCGGCACTGGCAGTGGCAGTAGCCCAAGAAGAAAATTCCATCGGGTCACGTGGCAGACTGATAACGCTCGGCAGGTCGCTCTTCCACGAGGTCCAAAACTCGGCGGACGCGAGTACCAATTCGCTCGGTGTGCAGTTCGTCGCGCACTTATCCCACTCGTTTGACCACGCAGAGGCCAGCGCGGCACTGAATGCAGCCAAACGCCTACGCCCGCCTGTCTAATTCTGAGCCTAACGAGTCCCTTCAAGATGCCTTAGGATTCAGTAACGCTGATGCCCGGGCTGATGGTCATCTAGCAGGAGACGAGGAGAGCAAACCGCCTCTGAAGCCATACATATATTACGACGAGGGCCCCTTCGATGCACCTAGCTCTGACAGCGAGGGCGAGACGCTGCTCGAAAAAGGCCCAGTCGCAGGAGTCCGCGAGGGCGCTCGTAGCCCTGGCGCGGCGGAGGGAGGCTTTCCAGCGGGCGGTCTGAGTGTCGGGAGGCCTAAGGTACGTTCGCTATCGTGCCCGTCAGATATGAGTTAACGACAATCTGTTGATTAGAGACGTCCGAACGCGCTTCGCTGCTTGCTCATCACCCTCTTGTCACTCCTTCTCATGGCTGTAGTCGTCGGAATTTTCGCAGCCCATACATACACGGGGAACTCTTCCGCTCGCATACGTGGCTCGAGACCACTCACGATGGATCACGTATTTAATGGGACGTTCTCCGCACAACGCTCGTCGTTGCGTTGGGTGCCAGAAGGTTAGTTATATCTGATTGAGGAGGCACGACTACTCATCTCGCGACCCAGCTGGGGACGGTGTTTATGCCGATATGGATGGCCTGAGAGGAGTCATAACACTCGTAGACCTGAAATCTAACTCAACGCGGGACTTGGTTTCTTTAAAAGATATCAAAAATGTAATTGAATTTGTCATGATATCGCCACTTCGAAAACCTAACCAGTCTGCAGGAACGTGGCACTCTTTTGTTTCCTGTAGAATGGAAGCTCTCACCAGACATGAAATACATACTGATAAAAACTGACTACAAAAAGGTACGCTCATCCTCTTTGCGTCCTCTCTTTTGCTGACGGACCTGGCAGCAATGGCGTCACTCGTCCTTTGGCAACTACTACGTACACGATATCGCCGCACAATCTACATACCCACTAATCGAACCTTCTAACCCGCCTTTGACGGCATACGCCGCGTGGAGTCCGACCGGCGAGGCAATCGCCTTCGTGCATGCCAATGATCTCTACGTTCTTCCAGACGCGTCTCCATCGACGCGCCCAGTCCGCCTCACCACCTCCGGTTCCGAGACGCGTTTCAATGGCGTTCCCGACTGGGTGTACGAAGAAGAGGTGCTCTCTGGTGACTCTGCGCTCTGGTGGGCGCCAGACGCCGGCGCGCTGGCGTTCCTTGAGCTCGACGAGACGGAGGTCGACGTGTATGAATTTCCCGTGTACAACCCCGATGCTGATTCGTATGCGGTGCACCCGTACACTGAGGAGGTCGCAATGCGCTATCCAAAGCCTGGCTACGCAAACCCGCGCGTCGAGGTGCGCGTGTTCGACCTTGAGGGTTACCTGGCGAGTGCACGCGATGAGGAAGAGGATGACGACGATGAAGAGGGAGGGATCCAAGGAAACGTTGAAGAGCACCTCGCGCGTCTTTCCTGGTCCCCGCGTCAACCTGCGAGCGAATCTATAATCACTGATGTCACATGGGTTGGTGCAGACGATCTAATCGTGAAGGAGGTCAATCGTGCGGCTGATGACGGCGCCGTCATTCACTTCAATACGCGCGAGATAGGCAGCGACGACGATCTGCAAGGGACCGTAGTGCGAAAGTTGGGGACAGACGGCGAAGAGGGTGATGACGGGTGGATCGAGAGTGTAAGTCGTATAGGGTTATGATTGCGCTCAAATGCATGCTGATTCTTATGCGAATAGCGCCAATCGATCACCCCAATCCCGTCTACACTTGTGACTTCTCTCGCACTTTCTGGCCCCGCGTATCTAGACCTCGTGAACAACTCCGCTGGGTACACACACATCGCACTCTTTTCTCCCGCCAACAGCAGCACACCCCTTTTCGTGACGGGCGGAGATTGGGAAGTCGTGGACGGCATCCTGGGCGTGGATACGCAAGGCGTTGTGTCAGTAGCCTTTCCACCTTTCTCATAAAAGGAAGAGAAATGTGTATTCAATTTCTATTCATTTGCATAGATACTTCGCAGCGGCGTACCCAGTGTCGACGCAGCGCACAATTCTTGCTGCTCCCATCCCAGCCTCTTCCTCTTCTTTGTTGAGAGAGTCGTCCAGGATTACGGAGCTTACTCCCCTGACTGACACATCGACTCCTGCGTGGTACGAGGCGAGTTTCTCGCCCGAGGCGGGATTCTATTTGCTCGGCTATCGAGGACCGAACGTTCCTTGGCAGAGTGTTTTGAAGACCGGAGTATCCCAAGATGGTGAGCGCTGGGTTGATCAAATTCCTCTCCTCAGTAACAAACGTTTTGCAAACTATTTTTGACTGAAATGGCTAAACGACCGCGCAGAATATGAGTTTAAGGTCAGCGACAATGCTCGTCTTAATGCAACGCTCGCGGAGTATCAGAGTCCGCTCATCGTATATTCGACGATCGAGAACGATGGCTTCGGTATGACATCTTGGTCCACGTACCCTCTATCATTTCTCGACTCACTCATAAGAATCACGTCCAGAGCTGAACACAATGGAACTCCTCCCCCCGAACTTCGATGATTCAGGTCGCACAAAATATCCTGTTTTGTTCCGCGTGTACGGCGGGCCGTACTCGCAGATGGTTCACACGCGGTTCGAGCGCGACTGGCATGCGTACCTGGCATGTACGCTGAAGTACATTATTGTCGTTGTTGACGGGCGCGGGACGGGATTCAAGGGACGTGGGCTACGAAACCCGATCCGCGGCGATCTTGGTTATTGGGAGACGCAGGACCAGATTGAAGCTGCTAGGTATATGACATCCGTTGTGGTACCGTTGCGGGCTGCGAGGAAAGATTTGAACACTGACCCGTCATGCACAGAATCTGGGCTTCCAAGAAGTACGTAGATCCAAAGCGTATCGGGATTTGGGGATGGGTGGGTTATTTTACTTTTCCCCACAGACTCCGTTCCCAGAAGGGGCATGCTGAGATATTTGCCCCTAGTCATATGGCGGATTTATGAGCGCGAAGGTTGTGGAGGCTGCAGCTGGGATTCACTCGCTGGCCATGTCTGTTGCCGTGCGTGCAAGTTTACTATGTATTCCTGCGGATTTTTGTTGATTGCAGGCGCATCGCATTCTTAGCCTGTGACTAGCTGGCGTCTCTACGGTAGGCTTGTCGCATCGTCATGCGCATGATCAGAGTTCTAATCAGGTATTGTTACCCCAGACTCAATTTACACCGAGCGTTACATGTCGACGCCTGTGCTGAACCCAAGTGGGTACGAGCGTGCGTCCATTACGAACATGACTGGATTCCATGACGCGAATTTCCTGCTTGCGCACGGAAGCGGCGACGACAATGTGCATTTTGCGAACTCGGCGCACCTGCTTGACATGCTTACACGCGCACGTGTGCGCGGGTTCCGCTTCCGTATGTTCACGGACAGTGACCATAGCATTAGCCGCCGCGGTGCGTACCGCGAGCTGCATGAGTGGATGACGGAGTTCTTGCTCGAGAAGTGGGGTAAGGGCGGTACGAGACGCCAGTGGTGAAAATCATCGATACTACCAAACCTCTTGTCTCGACTTGATAAATAAATTTTATTTATTTAATTGAAGAGCGACTGGAGACCGGAGCCGGACGTTCTACAGTCGAACCTCCCATAACGGATGGAGGTCGGTGGAACGCAAAAATATCCATTATGAGAGGTTATCCCACTATGAAAGGTCCGAGTTATGTTACAGAATTTTTTTCAAAAGTGTGCTTGAGTGAAACAGGCAGTGTTCATTTCTCTGAGCAATGAACACTGCAAGTTCTTTCATCGTGGACCTGCAGCTACCAACAAAGAGACCACTGGTGTTCTGAAATGAGGTTCAGATTAGGACTTGGGGAGTGGGAATAATGCTAGGCTTCTCTAGAAGAATGAGGGGGGTCTGTGCTTGGATTTTTGAGTATATGATGTCCCTCTTCCATTATGAACTTGGTGGAAGGACACAAAAAGCAAACAAAAAGCAATACGGACTTGCAATTTTGCGCCGATGGCCTCCCATAATGTATAAATTTTTGCCATTTGGCTATCCGTTATGCATTATAAAATACATCCGTTATAACATAGGGATTTCGTGACTACCGACTTGGTGGAAGCCCCAAACTACCCATTATGGGAGGTTATCCGTTATGAGGGGTGCCCGTTATGGGAGGTTCGACTGTACATTAAATTGCAACTTCCTGAAATAAATACTTAACAAGAGAGACGGTCGGGCGGCCCGTTTTTTGGACGGACATTCGTTTCCTCCCAAACGAGCTACAGCACGTGCCCTAATGCTGCATTGATGCGACACGTTACCCCATCAGCAGACGATCAATAGCGACCGTGCTCGCAACCTCGCTCTTGACCATCATCGTCTCACTCTCCCAACTCGCAAGCAACTTAATCCACATAACAATACGAACATGTCTTAATCTGAGAACAACTCTGGACAGGAATCTCTTGATCCAAAGTGAGTCCAGGGGTCGCCTCGGGCTTCATAGTCTGTTCTAAGAACGCGCTTTTGCGTTTCCGTGCGCGCAGATTCCTGCACATCAAGGGTGATGTAGACTCTATTACAGTATGTTCGCATTGGCAGGGAATTGAGACCATTGTCGTTCATAGCGATCGAAGTCACTTTTCAAGGCGATCGCCCGCACTACCCAATTTACGTCAAACTTAAAGTAAAAAATGAGGACAGGGACGAGTATAAGTCTCCCCGTTTTGGGAAAAACGATACCGTTCGTTGGGAGATAAACGACTTTTTGTAAGCCCAATATTTTTAATAATTTGTTTTACGCTATCTGATTATTTTGCAGGCACCTTGCCGTACCCACCGACTTTGATGTTTTGGTGCGTAAGGTGCACAAGCTGTACAAAAGGGACTACGCGATCTTCAATATCACGGCTGCGGATGTGGTCGACAAGGAGGAGTTTTCAACTACGGGTACGTTATCCTCAGTCGACCAGTCCTAAATATTTATATTTTCGTCCGACTCAGATGTGAAAGGAAGGGCTCGTGTGGCGCTGACATGCGTTTCAGTTACACCGGTGGGTGCTTCAGAAACATGGGTGACTGGTATATCAAGAAGGAGACGCAGAAATTTGCAAAGGATGCAGGTGACTAGGAGAGACAAAGGATATAATTATGATACTGACATCTCCTGCAGCGGTGAATACGGAAACCATCCTACTCCAACAGCTTCATCCAGCAATGGATGCGTACTACACTGAGGATCGGTGCTGCTTGGAAGGAACGAGAGCGGATATTCTTGGGCAGATCCGGGTGTGGGCTGACTCAGGGTCTGATTCCAAGTTGTTTTGGTTACGCGGTGTTGCGGGGTCTGGGAAGAGCTGTATTGCGAATTCAGTTGCTCATATGCTCAAGCAACAACGGCGACTTTTGGGATGTTTCTTCTGTAAGCGTGATGACCCGGAACGCCGTACTCCGAAGGTCATTCCTACGCTGGCACATCATTTTTCAAAATGGAATATGGATTACCGGTCTCAAATGGTATCGCTCATGCAGGGGGAGGAGGGGCTGGAGATTTATTCAAGTCTCGCACGGCAGCTTGAACTACTAGTTGAAAAATCTTTGGCATTTTTGTCATTTGGTCCTGAGGTTCAACCACCGATGCCTGTTATCATTGTAATTGATGCTCTCGATGAGTGCGAAGAAACAAGAGATAGATTCCAACTAGCTCAAACCCTTCTGCGTTTGATCGACACTGTGCCCTGGGTCAAGATATTTATCACCAGCAGACCCCATGAAGACCTCCGTCGTGTGTTCAACTCCAAGTGCCAAACTCTTGACATTGATGCGAAGACAGAATTCGATCTTCAGGGAGACATTATGCAATACACAAAATTCTGTGCACGGATACCGAAGGAGATTAACCTCACAGATAATGAGATCGAAGCCTTGGCTAAAATGGCATCAGGTCTTTTCATTTGGACCAGTACTGCCTTCAAGTTCTTTGGTGGCCAGTCCAACCTGGACGTGGCAGTTGGGAAGGTTTTGTCACTGGAAACAGTGGATACTCAGGAGGCTCGGCTGGACCAACTGTATACCATAATTATCAAGAGTGTTGCTGACTTGGAAGGAGTGGAAGGTGTTCATATCATCAGTGTCATACTTGGTGTCATTCTGAGCACATATAGGAACAAACCTCTCCCAGAAGATGTACTGCTGCATTTTTTATCAGCAGCAGAGCAGAGTATTGACCAGGAGAAACTCAGGGTCATAGTTGATTCTCTACAAGCAGTCATATATAGGGATGCATCAAATAAAGGTGCCATCTGTGTTCATCACCCTTCCTTCCTTGATTTTATCAGCAATAATTCACGCTCCAAGCTATATTGGACTGAACCAGCTGACATAAACTCAATTATGGCTAAGAGGTGTCTTGAAATCATGCTTTCTCAGCTGAAGTTTAATATATGTGGTCTGGAATCAGCTCTTATTGCAAATGATGATGTCCCCAGATATACACAATAAGGTCATTGAGTGCATTCCACATCATCTTCAATACAGCTGTCAATACTGGATGAATCATTTGGGGAAGTTCTAGTCTGAATGTTGATGATCAGATAACCAAAGAACTCTTGGAAAATTTCCTATGCTGGCCAAGGGCATTATACTGGTTAGAATGTTTGAGTCTGATGAAAGAGTCAGAAGCAGCCATAAGCATATTGACACATTGTAATGACCATCTGAAGGTAAGTTTCTCAATGATATAGTTAAGAAGGGCACCCAGCTTATGTGACATATCAGAACTCCAGCCAAGTTTCAACCATATCTATGGAACTGTACAGACTTGTTTCAGCATGTCATGCAGCAATTTCAATGAGTGCTCCACATCTTTATATATCAGCATTATCTTGGGCACCCACAGAGAGTGTCATAGCAAAGCAATTCTACAATTTTCTTCCTAATCAGCCCCTTGTTAGACAAGGCAAGGAAACATGCTGGAAAAGGAACCTGTGGACAGCAAGTGCAGAAAGCCCTGTTTACTCTGTTTGCTACTCTCCTGATGGAAGGCATATTGTATCTGGCTCTGATGACAAGACCCTGAGAATCTGGGATGCCCAGACTGGGAGGCCTGTGGGAGAGCCCCTCACTGGCCATTCAAATTGGGTCTACTCTGTTTGCTACTCCCCTGATGGAAGTCATATTGTATCTGGCTCATGGGACAACACCCTGAGAATGTGGGATGCCCAGGCTGGGAAGCCTGTGGGAGAGCCCCTCACTGGTCATTCAAGTGGTGTCTGCTCTGTTTGCTACTCCCCTGATGGAAGCCATATTGTATCTGGCTCTCATGACAATACCTTGAGAATCTGGGACAGTAATACAAGAGTGCCTAGTCATCCAGTGGTTCTGTCAATTGAATCTACAAAGAGCATGGCACATGATGGTTGGTTAAGGGATTCCACCAGTGGTGGACTTGTCCTCTGGGTACCGCATGAGTACTGCAATGGAGTAATTGATATGTGCAAGATGTGTATCCCCAGAGATGCTATTGGACACCCTGTTCGAGTTGATTGGGACATGCTACACAAGTTCAATGGGATGGGATGGGTAGGAGTCCATAAAGAGCCTACTGGTGACTTAGCTTAGTAGGTACATTTAAGGCCCATCTCTAAATTTCTTTCTAGTCTGACAGTCTTTAAGCCTCCCATTCAGGTCATTATAAAGTACTGGGCTTGATATTAGCATTGACCTTGCACCGTCCTTGTCCTATGACTGTCCTTGTCTTGTAGTATAGCATAACGTGTGTTTCTAAATGTGATTTGAATAAGAAAATTTAAACAAATGAATTAAATGACTAGTGAATCTACAACTACAGACTAAACATATGAGGTAATGCTGAGGGAGTGATGGTGTATACAGTAACCCACCAGAACAGTCATACAAAGACGTTGCTTTGAAATCAATGCTGCATCATTATGGGGATCGATCCATGAGTCAAACTGATTCACAAATTCACTGCTAGAACTCTGTTATATTAACCATCTGAATTCGGGCTCAGTAAATAAGGAAGCATATATGGGTAGATTTACCGACATCTCCACTGTTGTGCTTTTTGAAGCATTAGGAGATGTCCCTGACCCTCATCAAAAACATAAACCAGCACAAGGTGACTGGGATCTGTGCAGTATTCACAAGAGGCACCACGGCCTCCACTATCTTATCATCTTTGTAAGGTAAGTGGAATGCTAGTTTGCAGTGTAAACAATGAGACATTACTGAGACACATCATCAGGAAAAACCCAAAATACTATATAGTACTATATAACACTATATAATTCAAATAGGGCCCATAGGTAAAGTAGG